>JAJJMC010027428.1:15577-100117 GCA_023531435.1 Papaver californicum | reverse complement strand
GTAGTAGTAGTAGTAGTAGTAGTAGTAGTAGTAGTAGTAGTAGTAGTAGTAGTAGTAGTAGTAGTAGTAGTAGTATTGGTAGTTGCATTGGTATGGAGAGGTTGAGTAGTAACATGGTTTTTTTCAGAATCACCACCACCAGTGCTTCCTGAACCGACTATAGGAGTTGTCACTGCTCCAAACCTAAGATCCACCATCTTGAATAACTGAAAATTGGCTTTTGTAATTTAGAGGTTGGTATCCCACTGTGGTCGTCAATTGTTTAGGGTGAAAACAAATTTACGGTTAAATCGTACTTTCAAGTAGGTTCGAGAGATCAAACCCAAACAGGATGAGCCTAAACCAAGAAATGGTCGTTCACGTCCTGTTTCGATCACAAAGGTGGAGAAAATTTGGTAGGTCTTAGGGGAGGGAAGCAAAGAAAGTTGAAAAATATTAGTGTGATGAGTAATGTGTGAAGAAAAAAAGATTATCTCTGAGATGAATCACTAGTTTTGTATGTTTAATTTCTTCTCCCTTGTTATCTTGTTTCGAATAAATGAGAACTATATATTTATAGTTCGAAGGAGACACACTGATTTCTCGTAAGTGGTGGAAGTCTGGGAGAGGTGGAGAAGTGATGATTATGAAGATTTTAGTGGGGTCGTGTCCTGAAAATAGGGAAAACCTGTCTGACCACTAGTTTTCATCCTCTCAACTGCTCTATAACCGTCCCACTACTTTTTACCTCCTTGTTCATGGATGTGGTGCCACAACGCACGATTACCGTAAACCGCCAGACCAATACCCCAATGAGAATCCCCCCATATGTTGTAGATAGTAGAGTTATAAGCCACTATTGTTTTGATTAAAACAAGTTAAGTCAAATGATTTGCTAATTCTGTGAGACAAGTTGCGCAACTCACTGAATTGATAGTTAGACTGATTAGTGTCGAGTCTGGTAAGTTCAGTGGTCAAGTACTAGCTTAGGAGTAACATGGTATATTTAATGGCTAAGTATTATCTCAAAGTGACTTAGAATAAGTCTAAAAGGCGTTTGAGGCCAAATACTGTAGAAGGCTTCTTAAGCAAGAAGACTTATTAGAAAACCATGTAAGACTTGGTATTAAACTAATTTTGAAAGGAATGACATATTTCTGATTGTAGTAGCTAGCAAAACTAGCACTGACTACTTAGCACAAATAATAATGTATTATCTCTTTTAGTATAAAAGGCTAATGTGCTAACGTCTCAAGAGCAAGGCACATATGTATAGCTTCTAGCGAATGTCAATTATGCTAGGGCTAGGAAGCTAGTGTCAAGGACGTTCAAAGTTAGCACTTCAATTAGGTAATATAGTTAGTACAAAATGTTCTAGCGCTAATGCCCTTGTGGCCAAGTCGCTTAGTATGGACGTGCTAGGCCAATGAGGTATTGGCCATAGGCGCATTGGACTAGAGACGTGCTAGAACTAAAGACGCATTAGGTGGGACATGCCAAGCATGGGGTATATCAGCTAGAGCTAGGGACGTATCAAGCATGGGACGTGCTAGGATTGTGCCACGTCAGACATGGGTGTATCAGTTTGGGGAGGCCGGTACTCGGGGCGCATCATTATGGACGCGCTAGGATTTTGGGACCCATCAGGACGAGATGCATCAGGCCAAGATTCATCAGCTAGGGAGCATCAACGATTGTGATGCTATTCATGGACACATCGGCCAAGGCATGGGTGTTAGGGTTAGTTCGTTTAGTGCTAAAGTTAAAGTGCTAAGGTAGTGACGCGCCAACTAAGGCATTATTAGGCCAATACGCGCTAGCTAAGGCCTCATCATGCCAAAATGTGCTAGCTGAGGCCATATTAAGCTAGTTGGCTTCTCCAGCGCAATGGTTAGTGCTTTTAGCGCTATGGTGGAGAACTAGCGTCAATGTGGTGCTAAGCCAAATAGCTGGTGCTAACTTGGAACTGATAGAAGAAATGGATAGGTTTAGTCTAGCTCAGAGGATTAGTACGTCTTTTGAGGCATTGCTTTTTGTTTGTGGCTCCTCCAAGAAGAGTGGCGCATAATTTGTTGTTTATCTTAATCAAAGCGCTAAAGTAGTATATTTGAGCTCAGAAGAGCAATTTGAGAAGAGTTCGTTGCGAACGAAGCATTAAGCTAGAATATATTTTGGGGTTTAAGGATTAGTTATTCTCATTGTTTTAGATGTTACTGGAACATCTATGCGCATTCGATGCAAGTTCAAGGAATTCAACCATGGAATCTATGTGAATTGAGACTAGTTTGATATGGCATAAATATTGTGAGTATTGAGGAGGCTGCGAGGCCAGTTTAAAGTGTTTATATAAAATCTTTATTTTTAACTCGGTTTTAGAATATAAATAGAGATACAGTATTCCATTTTTTGCTATTGAGACAGACATATGTGCATAAATACCCATATATCCTTTTACATTCATAATGCTTGGCAGATGGCAATTTAACAATTCTAGCCCTTGTCAAAAACTCACCATCTATAAAATATCATTGAATCCAAAACACAACGGCTCTCGAACAACCATTTTCTGACGGCTACTTTAAAAATTATCCAATATATCGAACAAAATTTCCACCAAACAACACACACTAAAATCTGAAAAATATTTACCCCTTTTTATATCCTCTAAAATTCTCTTTGCATCTCCTGTGATGGATTTCTAAGAATTTTATTGTAAGTTTGGTTTTATCTTCTGTAGAAGAAGATGTAGCAATCTTCTGAGCTTGGGTGAGAGATGCACTTTAACCTGATGTTATAAGACACCTAGTTTCGGTTGATGACTTTTGGGAGTAGGTGTACAACAATTATGTTCAAGATTTTGTGAATGTTCATCAAAGAACTAAGCAGGTTATAGAAAATGCATGGTTTAGTTTTATTAAAAAGGTAGTAAGACTCTACTTAGATATCCAAAGACAATTTGATAGAACCAGGGCTCCTCAAATGGCAGTTGAAATCATTGTAAGTAATTTTAATTTTCTTTACGTATCTTAAAATATTATTCTTCCATTTAATCACCAAAATAATTCATAAATATTACTTTGTGTAGGAGGAACTTGGAAGAACATATTACTTTCGAAAAACCCGTAGATAATTCAAATTTTATGTATGTTACCTAATCATTAAATACGGCTTTCCGGAGATTAACTCGAAACTTACACCCCACGATCCTCCTGATGATGAATCCAAAGATTAAGGCAACTGCTTTTCTAGTGATAGGTGCATTATTTGCATTATTTGGATACTCTGATTCATTGATTTCTTGTTAGTTTTCATATCATTATACTTTGATTTTGTTTTCTTATGAGTTTATTAGGAGTTTTTGAAGTGTATTCAACCAAAGAAGAAGAAAGGAGTTCATTACGACACGAAATGAACAAGGAAGTAAGTTCTGTCAATGGAGAAGGGCCAAATACCAATTTCAACTCATTCAAATGCAGTATCTCTTAATACCATTTTTAATAGAACGGGAAGATGAAGCCAACGTAAAAAAATGAGGTCATTCGGAGTTCGTATGAGGAAGTTATGAGCAAAACAGCCGAAAGAAAATAACGAAACACTCAGCAAATAATCGGGAGATAACATGGAAAAAGAGTCTACCTGTTATGGTAAGTTATCTACCGATTATGAAAAGTTTTGGACATAGGAAAAGTCATATTTTGAGCTATTACAATCGGTAGATAAGGAGGGTGTCGTGACTACCGATTATGACTCGACGTGAGCCACTTTTAAGACACGTTTTTGACTTCTAAATCAAGGTATCATGGTCCCATTAGGACTCTAACACCTATATATGATGAAGACTATATAAGAAGACTTGAAGAACCCTAAGGAGATACCTTTTGACACTTGAAAACACAAGGAGAACAATAAGCTAGGGCTTGGAGTTGGGATTGAAGATCACGATTTCTAGGGTTTGTTTTACTTGTTTTCTTTATTCTTTATTATTTTCCATGGATTTTGAGAAATCCACGATGAACTAAACATTTCTTATTGGTTAGAGATGTAGTCATAAGTTGGAAAACATGTTTATTAATTGAAGTATTCATTCTCATATGTTAATAATCTCTTCAATATCGATTATGTTCTACCGTTTATAACACCTTGTATGATGGATTGCTTGTTTGTTTAAGTCATGAATTAGATGAGCATGCATTGACATCTATAGCTAAACTATGGTTTGAGATCCGGAATTGTCGAAAGATCCTTGTTACAAGTAGCATTACATAGTTGATAATGACGGGATGTTACCATGCAATTATGTGTAGAAGCATGACCTAGGTTAAATCTGTGTGGCTCTTGCGCCGGATTGCTTAGAGTAACCTCAACTCACAAAGACCATTGCTTTCATTGGGTTAAACTTGAGTGGATCTTGCGCCAAGTTATTCATTGAAAAGGATTTAAAGAGTGGCTCTTGCGCCTTTGATGATAATAGGAGTCTTGCCGGAGTAAGCCTGTGATAGGATGCTTTAGGGTTATTGATGTCGAGAGTGCATGAATGTTGAGTATGATTTAGTTGATAACATGTTGGAAGATGGAAGATGAACTCTCTAACCAGTGTTCTTTATCTCTGATATTCGTTTTAATCTATTTGTTTTTAGTATAATTTGGTTATAATCACAACCAGAACCCCCCTGTTTACATAAGTAATCGAGAGTAATTAATAATCAACTGCCTTTTTGTGGGAACGAACTTGTTCTTATTACTATACTCTAATCTATATTAGTGAAATAAGAACTTGAATTAATTTTGCTTGGCTGACAACCGACCATCTAGATTTTGTGGTAGATCTTCTGAAAACCCTCACGAGACTAAACTCGTCCACTAGGGTCACCTGGGGGTTAAAAGGCTTGTTGCACATGCTAAGTGTTACCATGTGATAGGATTTTGGAATTCCTATATATATAATAATTGCAATCGCATGACGTCTATATTGTAAAAGCGGGAAATACGGGTCGAACCCACAGGGAACGGGGATAATACTGCAACCAATTTCTCCAACAAACTAATCAAATATTATATTTTTGGATTTATGAGAATGCTAATGAAATAACTAAATTAAACTAAACTAATAAAAAAAATCAATGGGAGAGTCGGTAACCAAGGTTTAAAGTATCCACCATTATTTATATTTAATTACTAAAGTGAAACATAACTCCTGAATATTTATCTATTCTCCGTTCTATTGACATTATTTATTATATATATAGAGTCGCAAATATCACTGGGACACCCTATGCATGACACATCAAAAGACTAAACCCAAGAATGCACTATCAAATTGTATTAGTGAGAAAATTATACGAAACTAAATATAGGTTCACAAATAATACCTGGCTATTCTAAGCATACCCCATCAAAGGAATTAACCCAAGGATGGAATATCAGACAATGAGTCAAATACATTTGTGATTCTAACAATTATGCGCAAAAGTTACTGTATCGTACAGATTCGGTGAAGTAACAACTAACTTTATCATTAAATCAATAAACAATATTCAAGAATTAATCTATTCAAATCATAATAGTATTTTGCTTCATAGTTCAATTCGAATAGCCTAATACTCCCGATGGTTTCACCATAAAACTGTAGTTATAAAAGTCTAGCAAGACATGGCTATGGGTTTCTCAAAACCCATTAAAAATAGATTAGGAGAGGTAAGATTAAACCATAATAGAGAAATGCTCCTTCTCGTTCTTTATGCCTCTTCAAATGCTCTGTTTCGTCTTTTTCTCCTCTCTGGTTTACACTCCATCAGTCGTCCAGAAACTCTCTCATTTCTGTCCGCCTCCACAACCTCCGACAAAAGTCTATTTATGAAACGTCTCACTTCTCTTTTTATCTCTCTCACCTTCTACGGAGCCAAATTTTCTTATTCCACCAATGTGTCACGTCCGATCACCAACTCTCTCACTCTATCTAACCAATCCAAGCCAACCTTCACCTAATGTTCCCTACTTCACCTTTTCCTAGCCACATCTGTCAGTCTTGGCTCCCCACCTTCACAGCAAGAAACTCAACGAAGTACTCTCTCAATTTCAATCGTGCATGGTGTTGTACTCATAATGGAATGTGAGTGTCTCCATTCTTTTAGTTTTCCATCACCAATCATCAAAAGAGCCTTTTTAACCATGTTTCTCTTATAGTTTGCGTTTTCCATGTACTATCTATAAAACTAATAAAAAATAAATTATTAATACAAATTCAGGTACTAACAAATATAAATTAAGTGATATATATATATATAAATTACGTCCATATCACCGTGATTCTTACGAAAGTGAATTAGTCTTACAAACATTGCACTATATGCTAATTAGGTTTTGAACATTACATAAAAAAGGATGTTACATTCAAAATTAAAACTAAGTAATACCATTGTCCAAGCTTAAAGAACCAATATTTAATATTAAAATACGTCACTGACTATATTGTGATAGTAACTGAAAACATATCTTGAATCCATAATAAAGAGGGACACATTACAAGGCCAACGACATTATTTAAGCTGTCCAATCCATCAAATGACATTTTAGGCATTCCCATAATAATTTTCCTCCAAAGTCTCTCGCTTCCAAAGTCTCTCGCTCCAGATGTGTGGATTTCCATATAAGCATTACAAGTAGGGTCATCTAATAGAACCTGAGCATTCAATCAGGGTTTGGGAATTGCACAATATTGTTGGAAAGTGTTTTTCCTGATGCCTTCTTCTCCATAATAGTTGCACTCTAACTTGATTAATTTGGATTTCGGTTTTAATTTTTTGTAGAGATTTTCAACATTTTCATCTTCTTTAGTTTTCACAACATTCTCTAGTAACTGCGGTTCTTCACGACAATTAGGAAATTGACATTGTAAAGACTTAATATTTTCCGCTGTTGATTCAATGGGCATTTTGATTCCAGAACAATCTTGTTGTGGGCACTTAAATACATCAAAGTGAATTGCATCAGACTATGACTATCCATATAACATAATGGGAAAACCTCTTCTGCTTGTATACATAATACTTTTTTCCCTTTCTTTGGAATACATATTGATAGTGTTGGTTGAGAATGATTTGGGTAGGTTTTCCTCTGATAATACTCTTATGAATGCATGCTTTTAATTGACAAAATATAGTCGTTATTAAACCGTTCATATAGCCGTTAATATAACCGTCATAATGTTTTTTCAATATAATGTTCAAAATTTATTTCCGTTCAAAAAAAGGTTCTATATGAGTAAGTAAATTTGATCGGTGCAATCGGGGTGTGAGCTAAAAAAGGGCAAGCAAATATTCGGTAGTTAGCTTAATATTATTACCTTTCATAAAAAAACATATAATATACAATTACTAATAATATTAGCATGCAATAAGATTAAAAAAAAAATAAAAAATTATTATCTAGAAAATATTGGGATTTTCAGAGTTAACATCGATGCCTACAAACTGCGGTAGTTGAAAAGGCATTCTTGGAGAGATCATTGAAGATGAACCCGCCGAGCTGTTGGATATTACTAGTCGTAGAAGAGCGAGCGATTGACCCTGTAAAACTTCCAAACAAGTCCGTGGTGAGATGAGTGATGTGAATCCTGACCTATCATTGTTGATCTTGGTTGCATGCTTCCAATTGTGTCACTCTACCTCCAACTCACTGTTATTTGTTCTAAGAGCTTTTATCTCTTTATTTTTCGTCATTAACATGTACATCCTATCTTTCGTTTCATGGAGAGTTAGTTGTCGAAATTGATCAATAAAATCTGCATTATCTTAAAGCAATATATATGCTTATGGCTAGCGCGAGAAACAAATGAAAAAAATGAGATTATATAGCAAAATTTCACTTTATGCAAAAAATATGGAATATTAAACCATCACAAGAAACAAAATTTACATAAGATAATTGGGTTTGAGGCGGTAGTGGTAAATGTTCAGTAGGCTTTGAAATGTTGATTTTACAAGCATCACCTGCATACCCATGTACTTCAACTTCCCAACCAATTGTACTCACAAATGTCGTCAAATTAGTTATGTGTCGCCAATACTTTTAATACGCATCATACGAAACTATATTTATAAAGCATTTTTCCTCAAGACAACCATCCTCTTTCCCTTTGTTCTGCATAGAAAAAACAATCCCATAAAAATATTCTGGTGGGTTATTCGGAATTTCTATGTAGTGGGATCCTCCAACAACGATCTTCTAAGTAGAGTACATTCTGTATAAATTCAAGCATTGGTTAATATAAAAATAGAAACATATTCAGGTAAGAGTTAAATCAGAAAGGCATATTAGAAAATTTTAATAAAGGCATATTAAAAAAGAAAGAACCACAATTCACATTGTCAAAAAAATTGAATAGAACCCTTTTATTGGAAAGATCCGTAGTCGTGCATAGATCTTCATCTTCAAGGACAGTTATGGCAGAATCCCACGGCCGCCATGTCACATCATCTGCAGTAATCCCTTCAAATAATGTTCTAGGGCAAAGTATACTAGAAGTGTTCTTTTTTTCCTTCTACCTTGAAGATTTAGGCCTGATATTCTCAATTGCAGCTGTTAGTGATACATTTGGTCGACAAATACCGAGATATTCATAGAGAAATAACAGAGCTTGTGAGAATGATAAGCTTGTTTTGTTTTTCTGAATAGGATAAGTAGCCTATTTATAATAGTTGGTGCTTTAGGGTGAAAAAAAATGTACGGTAAAATTTTACTTTCAATTAGGGTCGAGAAATCAAAATCGAACAGGACGATCCTAAACCAAAAAATGGTCGTTCCCTCCCTGCTTCAACCAAAAAGGTAGAGAATATTAGGTAGGTCTTACGGCATGGAAGCAAAGAAGGTTGAAAAGTATCAGTGTGATAATTAGTGTGTGAAGGAGAAAGGATTATCTCTGAGATGAATCGCTAATTTTTTATGTTTATTTTTTCCTGACTTGTTGTCTTGTTCTTGAATGGATGAGAACTATCTATTTATAGTTTGAAGGAGATACACTGATTTCTCGTAAGTCGTGGAAGTTAGAGAGAGGTGGAGAAGTAATGATTGTGGATATTGTAGTGGGGTGATGTCCGGAAAGTAAGGAAGACCTGTCAGACCACTGCTCCTCATCCTCTCAACTTCTCTGTAACCGCCCACAACTTGTTACCTTCTTGTTCGTGGAGGTGGTGTCACCACACACGATTGTCGTAGACCGACAGACCAATACCCCAACGAGAATCCCCCCATGTATTGTATTTGATATCTCGTAGCAATAGTGGAGTCATAAGCCACTATTGGTTTGATCAAGTCAAGTCAAATGACTTGCTAAGTCAATGAAGCAAGTTGCGCAACTCATTGGATTGATAATAAGACTGATTAGTGTCGAGTCTGGGAAGTTCAATGGTCATGTACTTGCTTGGAAGTAACATGGTATTTAATAGCTAAGTATTAGCTCAGAAGTAACTTATCATAAGTCTGAGGGGCATTTGAGGTTAAATATTGTAAAGGGCTTCTTAGGCAAGAAGACATATTAGAAAGTCATATAAGAGTTGGTATTGGACCAATATTGAGAAAAATGGCGTATTTCTGAGGGAAGTAGCTAGCAAAGCTAGTACTAGATACTTAGCACAAATAGTAATGTGCTACCTCTTTTAGTATAAAAGGCTAATGCGCTAACATCTCAGGAGTAAGGCCAATATGCATAGCTTCTAGTAAATATCAATTGTACTAGGGCTAGGAAGCTAGTGTCAAGGAGGTTCGAAGTTAGCACTTCAATTGAGTAGTATGGTTAGTATTAAAGTGCCAACACTAATACTCTTGTGCTAAGTTGCTAGGCATGGACGTGCTAGGTTTGGTATGTATTGGCCATATGCGCATTGGCCCAGTCCGCGTCAGACTAGAGACGTGCTAGAGAATGGGATGCACCAGAGCTAGAGACGCATTGGCTAGGTCGATAAGTCATGGAGGACGCTAGGGACGCGCTAGGAGCTAGGGATGCACCAGGACTAGGCATGGGACGCATCAGGTTACTGGGGATACGCTAGGCTACTAGGGATGTATTAACGCTAGTGCTAGGGAGCGTTTGAGCCAAGACGCGCTGAAGAGTGGGACGCGCTGGCTAGGGAGCATTAGCTAAGTAGGGTCGGCTCTTGGGGACACATCAGGATGAGAGGTCGTTACTTGGAGACGCATCAGGATGAGAGGATGTTACTTGGGGACGAGTCAGGCTTGTGGGGCCGTTGCTCGGGGACGCGTTAGGCTTGTGAGGCATCAGCTGGGCCGAGACGCATCAGGAAGGGAGCTAGGGATGCGCTAGGCTTGTGGTGCGTCAGCTGAAACATATCATCCAAGGGGCTTTCCGCCTTTGGCGATAGGGTTAGGGTTAGCACTTTTAGCGTTAAGGTTAAGGTGCTAAGGTGGTGACGCGCTAGCTAAGAACTCATTAGGCCAAGATGTGCTAGCTAATACCATGTTAGGTTAGTTGGCACTTCTCAGGTGTTAGGATTAGCGCCAGGAAATTTAGCGTTTTTAGCGCTAATGTGGCTAACTGGTGCTAAGCCAAATAGCTAGTGCTAACTTGGCGTTAATAAGAGAAAATGATAGGGTTAACCTAGCTCAGAGGCTCAACGCATCTTCTGAGACGTTTCTTCTTGATTGTGGCGCATCCGAGAGAAGTGGCGCATAATTTGTGGCTTATATTTAAGCAAAGTGCTAAAGTAGCATATTCGAGCTCAGAAGAACAATTTGAGAAGCATTCGTTGTGAATGAAGCCTTAAGCAAGAATATATTTTGGGGCTTAAGCATTAGTTATTCCTGAATTTGATAGATGTTGCTGGAACATCGATGCGCATTCGAGACAAGTTCAAGGAATTCAGTCATGGAATTTATGCGACTTGAGACTAGCTCGATATTGCATGAATATTATGAGTATTTATGAGGCTGCAAGGCCAGTTTAGAATGTTTAAAGAGAATTTGTACTCTTAATTCACTTGTGGAATATAAGCAGAGATATAGTACGCCATATTTTGTTATAGAGTTAAGCATATGCGCATAAATACGCACATTTCCTTTTTATATTCCTGCTGCTTGGCAGAGGGTAATTTTACAATTCTAGCCCTTGTCAAAAACTCACCATTTATAGTTGGGAACACACATGTCTTTCCTTGTAAGTAGTGGAGGTAGTGAGGATATTGAGAGATGGAGATTGTGCGGATAATTGTATAACCGCCCATTGTGTTTGGGAAGTTTCTGGAAACCATTACTCCATTATCTCCTTAACTGCTACAACCGTCACCACTACTTTGTAACTTTTTTATCATGGGGTGTTGTCACACCGCATGTTGCTATAAACCACCAGATCAATATCCATGAAGAATTCTCCCATGTAATATGTTTTGATTTCTCGTAAGAAATAGTAGAATCATGGACTCAAAGCACGTGAGTAATTTGGTAGTTTGTTGTAAGATAATGATACCAATAAGTTATATGCAAACTTAGCATGGCGATGGCATATTTGTGGCATGTTTACAACATGCAATTGTGCTAGAAACCAAGCGTATGTGAGTGCTTTAGGCGCGATTTAGGTGTTGCTAGCACATGCTAGTGTCATGGCTATGGCCTAAGTAATGACGCTAGCAGCGAAGGATGATGCTGGCATGAGCAGACAAGGAATGGCGCTGACATGAGCAGCCGAGGTTGGCGCAGCAGAGCATGGGCGAGGAGGCGTACAAGGGAAAGGTAAGAAGGGGGTGCTAGCGCAAGCGCTGCTGCTAGTTGTTTGGTCGTTAGCATTTGGGGGCTAGCTTGCTGGCGTTGGTGCTGGGAGCATGGATAGAGTTGGCACTTGTTGGTACCATGGCCATTACTTATGCGCTGGTAGCGTTAGCATTTACTAATGTCGTGGCCATAACCATGGCATGTTTAGGGCTTCTTAGTCGCATGAGATTTAATGTAGCATTATGTTCAATGCGACTCCGCATTTAGATGGTATGCATCTAATTAGCGTTTTCATTCAGAAATGGCATAACATCCATTCCATATGTTTGCAATTCTGTATAATCAACGTGTTCTTATTAATACATATAGTTTGCATGAAATAATAAGGGTTTAGCCGTGTAAAGCCCTGAAATTTTGGAGCGCATACATTTATAAAAGAGCTACAGGGCTAATGTAGCCCTGAGTTGAATACGCACTCACAATTCTTTTGCAAAACGTAAGATAGAAGAACATATCCATAATTTTGATGTTGGGTTAGAAATTTATACATGTTTATTTCATGCTTCTGCAACCGAGCAAAATTGATATTACAATTTTCTCCTTCATCAAAAACTTATCATCAACAAAAGTACTCTTTTACAGTGCATTTGTTATCACCCTAAAACAACAATCAAATTAGGAAATCAACAATTATGTGAGTTTAAGTTGGACTAAAGTGATTCCTAACTTATTTAAATTAAATTGAATATGGAAAGTTGATTAGTATATATTAGGAAATCAAAATAAATTAAGGTCGGGTGGGAAATAATCTTTATTGTCAATGTGTTTTGACTTTTAAGATTAAAGATAAATGTTCGGATTTGTTCCAAAGACAAACTTTCGAATCAGGCAATCTCGGTCGTCCACTGCCGATTTTCAATAATCAAATTTGTCCTATTGTAAGAGGTAACATTTTTTTATATCATAGATTAAGGTTGAGCGGGGCATAATCTCTATCGTCATTGTGTTTTAAAAATATAGATAAATGCACATACTTATCCCAAAGATAAACTTTTAAATCGGACGATCTCTGTCGTCGGATTTAATCTTAAGGCTGACCGGGGCTTACGGCCCCAGCTTAGTTATGTTAAGTTTTAAGTTATATTAAAAGAACTAAAAATATGATTAAATTAGGAAATCTATAAATTAGGAAATTGACTATCCGAGACACTATCTCTATCGTAGAAAGTCTTATAAAAATAAATGCTCGGATTTATCTCCCGTGGATTCCATGTGATTAGGCTAGGACTTAATCTCTGGCGTCAATGCATTTTGAGAATAAAAATGAACGCTCACATTGTCCCAAAGAGAAACTTTCGAATCAGGCGATCTTAACCATTCATGAACTATTTTCAAGGGTCGGATTTTTCCAATAGTAAGAGGCAACATTTTATATTACAGATTTAACCTATGAACCACTGATACTGAGATACGAGATACGGTAAGATATATATATTTATTAAAAATATTTTATACAATAATAATTCATTCTAGTAAACAACATCGCATAAAATAAAAAAATCTCATATATTATATATATTTTCATTAATATTATATTCATCAAAAAACACCGCTTCTAGTTCTGGTACGTCCAAACACACGCAATCCGAAAAATTATAAATATATAAATTTTATATATTTTCTATCGTTTATAATTATAAATATCTATAAGTATATATATTTTATATATAATATGTCAAATTATTGGAAGTATCTTTTTCGAAAGTATTCGAGAATATCCCTTACCCTTTATGTAATTATTAAAAGTTATTATCATAAATAAAATGTCCAATACTATCTCCAGATTTTCGCAAGTATCAGATATAGATATATCACCATTTTTTAAATATGCGTGCTTGATAGGATTTAACCAGTGTACCCTTCTTCTTTTTACCTTTACTCTGTCCATATTGTGGTCTCCCCTAAGTTGATTTTCTTTTTTGAAGCATATCCCCTAAGTTGATGTTCGAGTTCTTCTGTTTTTTTTCTAGTGGTTTCCTTTTTGAATATTTCTTTTCCTTCATTTTTCTTTAATATATTCCCATATTCAAAGAAAGAAACAGAATTACAACAAGCTACAATTATAATCTGTTCAATCTCTTACAGCCAACCGAAAAAGAAGACAAGGGCCTTATGCTGCACTATATTTAGACCGGAAGAGACGTCAAAATTACTAACTATCGTTAGACGGGTCATCATCACGGGAGTTGGTGATTCTATTTTATCATTCTTTACCTCCAATCCTGCATGTCTTCTTCAGATTTCCATACAACATCTTTCAGCTGAGTTGCAGTTTTTTTATAGAACTGCAAATCAATGCAAGATATTAGTTCTCAAGGATGCAATCAGTTGTATGTGAGAAACTAATAGGTCAGACATTTGGCAACAAGAAGATGCTACAGTACCTTCTCCTACATACGTTTTCTTTAATTTCAAGCTGTACAAATGTTACCGTCCAACAAATTTAATAAGAGTGGTTTATATGAATCTCAACACTGGGGAATGTAGCCAGCTATTAAAACGTATTTAGGATGCCACACGAATCTCTCTCCTAGCTTGTTGTTGAAAATGGGAGTAAATGAGAGGATAATGATAAAAGTTTTTCTATTTCTCATTAGAAGAAAATGAAACGTTTTACACCACTTTTATACGAAACACCGTTGTACTATGCTGGTCATTTACAATTGACTAACTCTTGACTAACTATTGACTTTGACATTTGACTATGTCTCTAGTACTCCCCCTCAAACTAAGTTGTGAGTTTAACAAACAGTTTGAACTTCATCTACTATGTTCCCTCTGTATCAGCAACATTATAATTTTCTGTTTTTGGTATACTACAATATAATTTGTGTATCAGTTTTGAAAATAAAGGATAGCATAATCCTTTGGTAAACAAATCAGTAATTTGATCTTCACTTGGTACATGATGCAGTTGAAGAAAGCCTGACGCCACCAATTCCCTTACTGCATGATAATGGATTTCTATGTGCTTGGACCTGGCATGAAAAACAGGATTAGTTGCTGATGAGATCGCACTTGTGTTATCACAATACAAGTGCACAGGCCCCTGCAATGACAAACCAAGCTCTGTTAATAGATAAGAAAGCCATTGTAATTCAGCCGCTGCCACTGTTAGACATTTATATTCTGCTTCTGCAGAAGATTTGGATATTGTTGGCTGCTTTTTAGAAGACCATGTAATAACAGAAGAACCCAAAATCACTACATATCCAGATGTTGACCTCCTAGTATCTGGACATCCTGCCCAGTCAGAGTCTGTGTATGCAATTAGTTTCTGCAAATTTCCTGCTCTAAGTGTGATTCTTGTACCTAGACTACCTTTCAGATATCACAGAATCCGTTTAACTAACAACAAATGAGTATCTGTGGGAGATTGCATAAAATGTGAGACATATGTAACAGCAAAGCTAATATCTGGCCTTGTATTAGTAAGATACTGTATAGTGCCTACCAAATTCCTGTAAGAAGTTGGATCTGATAAAACTGTTCCATCTTTACTGATACTCTATTTGCCTTTGCCACTGGTGTTGAACAAGGTTTACACTCTAACATGTTTGCCTTTACTAACAGTTCTAGTGTATATTTTTTCTGTGTTAACACCACTGTGTTCCCTGTTCTCTCTGCCTCACTTCCAAGAAAATAACTTAGATCTCCTAACTCCCTCATTGCAAATCTTTTATGCAAAGTTTTTACCAACTCATCCATTAATCTTTCTGAACTACCAGTAAGCAATATATCATCCACATATACAAGTAGAAATAACATATCTGAACCCAATTTGTAGATGAACAAAGAATTATCAACTACTAATTTTTGAAATCCATAAGCTTGCAGGAAAATACTAAATGTCTGAAACCATGCTCTTGGAGCCTGTTTTAGTCCATATAAACTTTTCTTAAGTTTGCATACATATGATGGATATGTTGAATTAATGAAACCTTTAGGCTGTGTCATGTATACTGGCTCTTCTAGATATCCATGTAAAAATGCTTTGGATACATCTAACTGTTTTACTGGCCAATTTCGAGATAGACAGATAGTAAGGACTGTCCTAATAGTTGCAAACTTAACTACTGGACTAAACGTGTCAGTAAAGTCTATCCCCTCCACTTAATTATATCCATGTGCTACTAATCTAGACTTGTATCTTTCTATTGTACCATCTGCCTTTAGCTTCACTTTATAGACCCACTTGCAACCTAGTATATTCATCCATGGTTCCTGTGGGACATACTCCCATATGTCATTCTGTACACATGCATCAAATTCCTTTTTCATTGATTCTACCCATTCTGGTACTTTAGAAGCTGCCTGATAGCTATTTGGTTCATCAGTAGACACTAAGTAAAAATGAAATGCCCTTGAAATTGGATGTTTAACAACTCTGAAGAAGGAACAAAATTTAAAAGAGCATAATCTTGAAACATCTTTGGTTTTACTATCCCTGTTTGAGATCTAGTAACAACTCTGGTCTGAGGTAGTTGAACAGATGTAGAGACAGATGATGATTCTGAAACCTCTGAAGGTGTCTCAGAAGTAATTAGAATGTCAGGAGGTTTAAAGTAGTAATTTTCTTCATCAAAAACAACATGTCTAGATATGTGTGTTTTTCTTGATATTAGGACTTGTATCCTTTGTGTGTCATACTATATCCTATAAAGACACACTTCACTGATTTAGGAGATAATTTATCTTTTCTGGAGTGTCCTAAGAATGGATAACAAATTGAACCAAAAACTTTCAGAATCGAATAATCTGGTATGGATTTGTACAACACTTCATAAGGAGACTTAAAGTGTAGTAGTTTGGTTGGAGTTCTATTAATCAGAAAAGTTGTTGTTTGAAAAGCATCATACCAAAACTCTTTTGGACTTGATGATTGAAATAACAGAGTATTACCCATTTCAGTGATGTGTCTGTGTTTTCTCTCAGCCACACCATTCTGTTCTGGGGTTTTTGGACATGAAATTCTAACAGAAATTACCATGTGTATCTAGAAAATTCCTAAAGATACCTTTTACTAACTCAGAAGCTCCATCTACTTGAAAATTTTTGATTGATGTAAAAAATTGATTCTCAGTTATTTGTTTGAAGTGAGAAAAACAAGATAAGGCATCAGTTTTGAAAGTCATAGGATATATCCAGTGATATCTAGAAAAGTCATCAATGAAAACTATATAGTATCGAAAACCTGCTAATGATGAAACAGGAGTAGGACCCCAAACATCACAGTGGATTAAAAATAGAGGAGAAGTTGCATGTGATGCATACAATTGAAAAGGAAGTCTCTTACTCTTAGCCAATTGGCATGGATGACACACAGATTTTTGAATTGGCTTAACTGAAGGTATATGAATTTGATTTTTTGACTGTAAAATATTCAAGATTTCAGATGAGGGATGTCCTAATCTATTATGCCACAGAGAAGTAGATGACTGGATAGTAGATGAACTACAGGCTAATTGATAGTGATTTGGAGTACAGGAAATTGGATACAGATTATTTTCTACTGAACCATTAGCTAACAAAGTACCATCAGACAGACTTCTAATCTCAAAACCAAATGGGTCTAACACAAAGAAACACCTATTATCCTTAGTAAATTGTGCTACTGACAGTAAGTTTTGTTTGAGATCTGGTACCAATAGAACTGTGTTCATCCTAAGTCTAGTTTGTTGTGTTTGTAGAAAAGAAGTTCCAGAGGATTGGATAGGGATTGTATTACCTGTTCCTACCATTACCTTCTCCTTGCCAGCATAAGGAGATGGTTGATGTAGGATACCTCCATCACCAGTCATATGGGAAGTAGCTCCGCTATCCAGCAACCAAGTAGTCTTTTGCTGCTCATCCAACATATCAGGTTCCTGAACAGTCATACTTGAGAAACCTTTCTGTATCCCATGTATATCATCTCCAGAACTATGACCTTTGTTGTTCTTTGGAGAACTATACCTGAAATAACATCTGTTGGCATAATGACCATTCTTTCTGCATATCTGACACTGCACAGTTGAATAATCTTTTTGTGTTCTTCTATCTCCAACAGAATGAGATATTGGTACAGATCTTGGTAATGAATAGCTGGATGATGATGTGTATGAGTTTCCTGATGTACTCCTGTTGTTTCTATATCTTCTAAAATTATTTCCTCCAGTTCTTGATCCTTGACTTACATTTCTTGTATAGAAAACTGATGAATTTGGTGAATCTAACAACTCTGTTGAAGCCATATTTTGTTCCTGTAGCCACTGTTCATGACTTAATAACCTCGCCTTTAGTTCTGAGAAATGATATGATGAGTCTCTATTGTATACAGAGACTAGAAAATTATCATACTCCCTTCCAAGTCCATTCAATACTTGCATTGTAAGATCTTCATCACTTATCTTATCTCCAATAGCTGCTAATGAGTCTGAGATAGTCTTTATCTGCTGCAAGTAAACTGTGACTGTTTGATTTCCTCTTTTAATGTTATTCAGTTGATTCCTCAGCATACCTCTACGAGCTGTAAAATTTTGCTTGAAAGTAGTTTCTAGAAATATACAGGTCTCTCTTGCTGTAGACAGACCAAGGACATCTCCTGATACTGTTGATGACAGAATTGCTTTTAAACAACTAACAACAAACCTATCTACCTTTCTCCAATGAACCCATCTGGGATTTGATGCTTGTACTCCATCCTTCACTATTTCTTTATCTGGTTCTTGCACTTCTCCACTAACATATCCATAAAGATCTGTGGTAATCAAGATTGATTCAAACTGGTCTTTCCAGAGAATAAAGTTTGTTGAATCTAGCTTGATTGATACAAAGTTAGTGATATTCGTAAATGGAAGTGTGAATGAAGTTGAAAACTCAGGCTCAAATGGTTGAAAATTTGTGTTCCAAGCTTCCGTTCTATTTGACATGCTTCTAGTAGTAGGCATACACAGGATTCAGATGTTTGATTGAATAATGAAAGATTGAAATATTGAAAGATATAACAGAAGTTCAGATGTTGATTCAGTTGTTGCGTGAGTCTTTTGTAATAGGTATTGAATGATTTCTTTTGTTACAGAAATTTTGTGAAAGATATTTGACTGAATGAATGAACGAAGAAGCTAAGAAGTTGAAAAGAAAAATTACATGTGTCTCTGATTTTTTTATAGTACTCAGTAGTCGATATTGGCCATTCTTGATTTTAAAGACTGTATTGATTATTCTAATCTTGAAGACTGCGTTGACACTAATTGTTTCTTCTTCGATGAAGAAATGAATCTTAATTCCTGCGTTGATTATACTAATCTTGAAGGCTGTGTTGAGTACTAGTTATTCCTTCTTCCGATGATGAACTCTTACTCTTCCAAGATATTAACAGTAAAGATCGTGTAGATCTATACAAACTTCAATCAGTTCCAAGAAACTTCATTAATCGATGAACAAACCAAGATTGAGTTTAATGCATTTAGTTGACAGAAACAAATCTTGATTATTTCCCAAAATTGCACCGATGAAGATGATTAGATCAAGAATGAAATTGATTTTATCAAGATGATTTTAAATTTCAAATCTGATTTTGATTATTAAAATTTTGATTATTGATTTCCCAAGAAATCAAGCTCTGATACCTTGAAAATGGGAGTAAATGAGAGGATAATGACAAAAGTTTTTCTATTTCTCATTAGAAGAAAATGAAACGTTTTACACCACTTTTATATGAAACACAGCTGTACTATGCTGGTCATTTACAATTGACTAACTCTTGACTAACTATTGACTTTGACATTTGATCATGTCTCTAATAGTTGTGGTGTAGTTCAAAAAGCTTCATTTTGTAGGACTTTCATGAAAAGTTAGGTAAGTGGAAGGGATGACCCCTCACAAAAAGTAGGTTGAACCCTTTGGCTGACAATGTAAAAGCTGGTTATGTTGCTTATGGCTTCCCGTAATGACTGAAGAGAAACTCAGATATACTAGGTGCATGTTGAGGGCTCCAGAAAATGAAAAAACAGTCACCCAAACACACTAGGTGCTTGTTGAAGGCTCCAGAAAATGAGATAACACTGATGGTCTCGCTTGAACATACGATAGAGATTAAATTAAATGAGACATAGTCGCATCGAAGCCGAGGCACATCCAAATTAAGGAATACATTAGTCAAAAATGACAATCCAGAAAGTGGTTGGAAATGTTGAAGGTTAATTGAGACGAACAAATATGTTAGCCGACTGTGAACACGGTGAAGCACAATCATAAATGTACTGGTGGTTGACGACAAATTTGCCATGAGTGAAGTATATGGCAGCAACAACATAAAGAGAGGAGAATACAAAATATGCCTTGATAAACTCTAGAGTATCACCTTTCGCTTTTCGAACCTCAACCATATGAAGAGATGGTGCCATTTGAAATACCTGAATATAGTGGGTTGTTGAGACAAACATCTGAAAATCAACTGAACATGACAAACAATATTAATTTTATTAACTAGAGTTTTCAAGTGATTAAGACCTCCGTGGAAACTTTGAGTTTTCCCTTTCTTCCCGCGTTCACGTTTTCTAGATCCATCTGAAAAAAGTGAGTCCCTTTTATTTCATGTTTCATGAAGGAAAATTTCATAAAAGAACTGATTGATCACAAATTACATTCGAAATGTATTTCTTTCACCTTGTAGTTGTTCTTGTGAACATCAAAACCAAGTGGTTTTGCTGCTGCCTCGATCTTACATATGATCTCATTAGCTGGACATTTAGAAGTGAACCTTGTTTCCCTTCTTATTTCCTATTGATAGATACACAAAAGAGCAGATGAGAACTTAAAAAATATTGTAGGAGTTTTTGATGGACACTTCAATTACAAAATGAAGCAAAGATATGTGCATGGCTAAATTCTTTGTACTACACTATTTAGATTCACGTTGTAAATGCAGGCAAAAGTCCTGAAAGTCCCTGGTTGGCGGCACAAACCTCGATGAAAAGCTCAGCTCATAAACAGTCCATAAACCATACCAACATGTATATCTCGTTTAACATTTTCCTGTTTCGAAAAACCCTGAACATAATAAAACCCAACCCATCCCTATTTTACTGCAATTTGTGCAAAAATCATCACTCTTAAACTATGGCATTTCGATGAATTTGAATTGTGCTATTCACCTTTCCAAATATGACAGCAAATAAAGATCCAATAAGTTAAAGAAAAGGATAAGTTTGGTGAACCTGTTCTACTCCGAACAAATTTCCGAGATTGAGACCCCTTGATAAAGAAATTATTTCAAATGCATTCATAGTGACTGGATGCTCTTCCTTCTTCTCTCTTATTTGGTTTATTGGGTTTCCCTGTACCATGCAAATGACAAATATCAATTCAATCATTATCAACAACGATACAAAATTTTACTACTTCTTATTAACATGTTCTTGACTCACTTCAGGGCCCTTAAAAACAGCTTCTACATCATCCAAGTATATATCCTCTTTCTCCTGAAACACGGGACGTTTAAATCCTTTCCTGAACCATCCAACCTTTAAAATTTCAGGAACAGTAATGCGCTGACATTTACCATAATAAGTCAGATTTGCCTTTTACAAGTAAACTTGAGACCAAATGCTGCTGAACAACAAATTATTACCATGATTGAAGATGTACAAAATATACTTACAGTTGTAGGATTGGGATCCAAGATTCTGAGTTATTAATTTCAAAGCCCCAAAAGAGATTCAAGGAGGATAAATATACTCTGCTGACGAAATCTGCAAGTCCAATAAAAACATTGTGGTGTGAATGGATCATAAAGAAGAGTACGCTTAAACGGTGGACGTATTAATGCTCACTTTTTTAAACAGGACCATAAGGTTAGAATCATCAAAAGGCAAGTAACCTGCAAGAAGTACAAATAAGATGACCCCGCATGACCATAAATCTGCGGCTCACCCATCATAACCTCTATCCTTAAGGACCTAAGAGAGTGCAAGAAAGAAATATCATTATAGGAACTGTGCCTCAACATTAAATGAATTAATTGATGATTTTAAACATCAAATAGATTCAAAAATCATCGCAACCTCTGGAGCTACATAATTTGGAGTTCCACATGTAGTGTGCAGCATACCATCTTCCTGCCAGGAATACATATTACACGAGTCAGCTGGAAGACACAAAGCTCTTAATATACATATATAAAAAAATACATATTTGTAATTTCACCCAAAATTACAAATAATGGTCCGTCTGATCTGACAGAGATGCAGGAAACCCTTCGGCCCATTTTGTAAAACATTACGAGGATTTGATTAGCAGAATGTCTGCACCCATTTTGGTATCACATTAAGCTGAAGATAATGGCACCCATAGACTTTCAGTTACTTGCTAAGAACCACTTTCAATAGTATTCACATCTTTCTGTATCTTTCAATAGTAACCACTTCCAAACATTACCTTAACTTGCTGGGAATGGGCACTTAATCCAAAATCTGAGATCTTGAGGTTTCCACACACATCAAGCAGTAAATTTTCCGGCTGCATCATAAAGAGACAAAAATGGATTTAAAGATCTGAAGTTTCCTAATTTCTACAAAATTAACACATTCCAGAAAATCTACCTTTAAGTCTCTGTGGTAAACACCCCTACTGTGGCAGTAATCGATAGCGCAAATAAGTTGCTGGAAGTACTTCCTTGCCTCTTCCTCCTTCATGCGACCATGATTGAGCTTCACAACCAGAATTCAGATTAATATACGTGGGGATTTCATTTGAGCAATTTTAAAGTTCGGTCCATCCTGTATTCCTGTGCACATATTTCTTTTATTAACTTCTTAGTTTCAACCATCCATACATCCTTCTTCAGTTGTTTGAATAGCCTTAAGGTGTAACAAATAACGTTCACTCACATGCATATCGAGGCATTTTTGATGGTTCCAGACTCCCTGCTGGCACCGTGTCAAGAACCCATATATCTAAATTTGATGCTTAGACCTCGTGTTCCAATCATTACTAAGTTCTAATTCTCAAGGTAAAGCAGACTCCATGCATCTTATCATGGATGAGGGGACTTCATGGATATGTGTCAAGAAGTCTTCCAGATAAATAGACAAAAAGGGACAAGTATAAACTATCGCCACTTACAACTTTTTCAAAGAGCTCCCCTCCAGTGACAAACTCCAAAACAATAAAAATCTTTGTCTTGCTTCCCATCACCTAAACCAAGAGAATATATCATTTACAAAGATGACAAAAAAAAAATCAAAAAAAATCGAGATAACCTAGAGACACAGGCATGCATTGTGATTGACATAATTGCTAGAACACTTAAGGAACCTTGTAGCATAGTTTGGTCATGAAGAAGTATAAATAGTTGAGTCCCAGGTTTTTCCCTATGGCACAGTTGGGTTCGATCAGGATCCATGGTGAACATTCACAAAAATTGCCCAATTTAAAAGTCAAAAAGAAGATACCTCATACAACTGAACGGCGTATGGGTGCTTTATCAGCTTCATTGTCGAAATTTCTCTCTTTATCTGGAGATAAAACATAAGCAATTTGTATGAGTGTTAAAAACAAAATAAGCACACAACCATGTATGGCATTAACATTATAGCATAAGATCTATGAGTCAACTAGCATATAGCCCTTAACATAAGCAAGGCATTATATAATACTCAAGAAAGTTGCTAATCAGGTGAACTGGCTTGTATTTCAATGTTTTGTTTGATCCTCTCTTACCCGTAAACCGAGATTATACTATGAAAAATATAAATGATGACAGACACAGAGAAAGCTACTGCGGTGGAACATCTTCCAACCCACAAAACAGATGGAATACTCACTGGTATTGTTACTCGTTTGGTTCACTGTTCTAATCAATTAAGGAAAAAAATTATGTAATCATAGGAGAACAAAGTAGACCTGTTCAGCCATCTTATGCTTGAGAACCTTCTCTTTGTCAAGGATTTTGATGGCAACGGGTTCCCCTGTCTCGGAGTTCTTTGCAAACTTCACCTTGGCAAACGTTCCTTCTCCAATTTTCCTCCCTAGCTCATATTTACACACTAGACGCGTAACTTTAGAAGTACTCATCCTTTTGAATTCAAATACTTCTTCGAAAATCAATTGGAAACACCAATCTCTGTAAGTTTCCCCCCCGTATAAACACAAGATTATAAACCACAATCACAAACACAAACCTAAACTAAGGCCTTTACAACAGTACAGAAACAATTATTTCTGCCTCACATGAACTAGCATCCATTCTCATGACAGAGCAAACAACGGTTATCCAACGAGATACAAATCATGCAGGCTTACATATAAACAAGCACAAGGAAAGAAAAACCAATTTATTACTAGTATATAAACTCCACCATAAAATCCATACTGAACGAAAAAACAATTAAATTCCATCCGAAACATAAAAAATCGGATGCAAATGGTTCCAAATCTCAATGGTTAGTCAAGTAAAATGGAACCAGGGAGCAGTAAATTACCCAGAGAGCAACAAACTAAAATGCCCAAGAAGGAGAGTTAATGCACAATTTATTTCAGTAAGTCAAATTTGAGCAGAAAACATCAAACTTAAACTTAATCCTCTTGAAGTAGTCCACACTATTAGAAAACATGGGGAAAGTCAACGGTTTTTTTCTCTCCCTTTGATTGTGTGATGAACGGGCCTACTTTCAGACACAGTGACATATTAAGGCAATAAATCCTACGAAAATCAAGCAAGCTTGACTTTCATATGGACATAACGAAATTCAGTCAATTGAACCATGATCAACACGAATCCAAGACATTAAGACTTAAGAGGAACACAATGAAGTATCAGAGCTAAACCCATAACTTGATAACTGAGATTAACCAGGGAATTACATAGAAACCAATCAAACCCTAATAAACTAAGGAGTTAATATCTACATCGTTTTTGGGACATAGAAATGAACAAATCACAAAAACTTTCACTATGCAAATCCCATCTCATTATGCAAGAAATAGATTCAAAGATCATAGATATTACCTTTTAATTTATTGTTTTTTCCAGAAAGAACTGGAAAGGTTAAAGGAAAAAAGGAATAAATAGGTAGTATCTCTTCAGAAACAAACACAATACTTGAATTCATTAGTGAGATAAAACAGTGTTATTCTTTTTCTTTTACTAAAGAATTGAGGTGATAAAAAAGAAGAATGAGTTCAGTCTCTGCATCACTCGACTGTATGTAACTTCCTGTCTTGTTCGCTGAGTACTGAGAGGTTGATGTGGAAAATATTGATCAAATGACAGTGAGAAAATGAACCATGGCAGTCCTAACCAGTCTACCAACTACCAGTGAGAAACGACAAGTTATGTCAAAATACAGAAATTCTCCCGTGTGTCTTTCTTTTCCTCTTTCTTTTCTTTCCTGTTTCGTCTCTTCTTTATTCCTGTTTCGTTTCTTCTTTAAACCGGTTACTTTCTCCTCAAATCTATGCCGGGATCGTTTATGTGAATTATTTTGGTCCAAAACAGTTACATTATTTCAGTGTCTTAATCCCTACTGAAAATAGACAAGAAGGTTTAAAGGGTATATTAGTTCTAAACTTCTAATCAAGGACTGTAGGGCTGCACATCGGTTCGGGTGGGTCGGGTTTGGCCTCACCCGCACCCGACCCGCCTGTAGACGTGTGAAGGAATTATTTATCCGTATCCAACCAGCCGGATGATGGGTCGGTTCGGGTCAGGTCTAACCCGTCATTTTGGCGGGTGCGGATCACCCGCACGGATTCTTCAATGCAAAAAAATCTTCATGAAGACTGTGGAAATTACAGTGAATGAGTTGAAAGTTAGAGGTGTTGATGTGAAAATACTGAATATTACGCAATTATCAGAGATTCAGAATACAGAAAAGAAGCACATACTTCTATTTATAAAAGAATTTGGGATACTTTAACTTCAGAACTACGGCTGCACACACCCGACCTAGGGACTGGACAGTTGGAGAAATTGTTGCGATGATGCATGTTTTGGTTTTTCCACCCAACGAGTCTCTTAACAATCTGGTAAGCTTACTACCTCTGATTGAATTGCCCAGATAGAAGAACAATAAGGCAACAAAACGACCCCAATAGCTGATATGACTTACAGAGAGAAGATAATGAAGCATACATGTAAGGTATATGTCCAGAATGTTCGACAAGTGCGTTTATGCAACGCCCAAGAGTGAGCAAGCTCTTGTTTATCTCCCCTGCTTCCCTTGCTCGAGCCTGCAAATGCATTTAGAAAACTACTAATGAGGGAATAGTTTCCACACAAAAGCAATGTTTTTGCAAGACCAATTACATCCCCTAGACTATAACCCACCTAACACATAACTAGACAGTGGTCAAGCATAATCTTGGTAACTATCTAACAGGAGCCTAACTTACCACTATTTGGAAAAAAATTTAAAGTTTGGTTTATCACAAACTTCAGTGATGATTTGTACATAGCTCCATGTAAAATGTTAAATCACAAAACAGATTTTCATGCCAAGTATCAATCTCAGATCGCACTAGAAGAACATCACAATTCACATAAAACATCTGAAGATCTATGGGAGTCTTCACGAGCTAGCAGGTCAGTAATTTCTTCATTATACAACTCCAAAAAATGTTACTTTCATTCTAAATCATCTCAAATCCATTCTAAAGAATCTCTAGATCTCAATACAAATGTCAAGATATGCAAACCCTAAAACAAGATAAACTGCAATTTTCAATTTTGATCAAATGATTCAAATCCCAAAACTATCTACCATCAGAATGATCCAAAAAAAATATCCTAAAATCAATCTCCCCCCAACCAATACAATCCATAGTATGAGATTGAACAAAAATAACAATAATCAATCAATAAACTCGAAAGAAACAATTTTCAATCAAAACCCAGATGAAATTAACCAAATTTAATCAAACCCCATTCTAAAAAAATCAATCATTTCAACTTGAAATTACTCAAATTCACTAGAAAAACAATAATGAAAAATTATATATAAAAAAAAAAACCATTAACACTACTTGATGAATTACCCAATATAAGAAACAACAATTCAACAAATAAACAGTGGACAAGGAGTAAGAAGAAAGTGTTACCTCCAGGAACTGGATGAGAAGAAATGAATCCACTGTTTTCTTTCTGTAGAATTTTAAAGCTTTATAGAGGGTTTAAGTTTATGTGACAACTTGTTTTAAATAGATCCACACGCCCAAACTTCTTCTTTGTGTTTCATTAAAGAATTCTAACAAATAAAAAGCTCAAAGATAACTCCTCCTGTTTCAGTGACTCAAGTCACTGAACTTAATAAACGAATGAATCAATAAATGTGCGATTTGTAAATGGGAGTGAATGAGTTTTGATTTTGTTGAGAACTGAGAAGCTGCAGATTCACGGCTAGGCTTTCTGTAGAGAAGAGAAGACTGAAGAGTGAAGACAGAAACTTAGGTCGAGTGGTAAGTAAACGGCCGAAATGATTTTATACATCAGGATCAACGGCTCAGATTAAATAAGGGTAACTAATCTAAAGGAGGCCAGGAAAATTGGGTTTTTTTTTTGCGGGTGGACGGATGGAACAGGTGAAAGAAATTATCACCGGCCCATCTTTCGGCGGGTCAGGTGCGAGTCGAATACAAAACTGATGGGTACGGATCGGATGACGTATCTAGGTCGGGTTTGTACAACCCTATCAAGGAGAGTACTCGAAGAAGATTGATTTGGCTCTTTAAGCTCGAAATTAAAAAGTTTACCAAGATTAGGATTTCTTTTAACATGAGTTCAATTTTTGTTTTTTATATCACTCGACCCTGTCGTTAACTTGTAATTTAATGCAATTTTAGTCCATACAAAAATCATTTTGGGCATATTTTTCTGAAATAGTGTCAATAAAACCGAAAAGATTTTTATATCAAAATTGAAGATGGGGACAAAAGAGTTTCAAGCCTGCTAGTTTTACAAAATCGCTCAGAACTTGAAACACCTCCAACCAAATCCTAACCGCTGTTTATTCCTGGAAAAAACACTTTCCTGAACATTGACAAACACTGATCTGATTTCTAGTATACATAATATAACTTGAAAATCTGACAGCAATAAATAGACATAATGTTTGAATGCCATTTGCATAAATATTATTTTCACATTCTTAAACCAAATTGGGGCCAAATTGTGATTTTTCTCTGGTGGGGATTAAAAAAAAAATCCAGATATTGTCCAACACAACTCCAGTTGCAATGACGAGCAAATGTGTGGGCCTACTAAATGAGAGCTTTCATACCGAGTTGTTGTGTTTCTCGTAATTTCCATATAGGATAGAGAGCACCTTCCTCCTGGTCTTCTACATCAACTTGTTGCATTGCCCATTGATATAATACAGTTTGAATTGTATCCTAAAGTGGGATAACATCAAAACCATTGGTTAGAAAATGATGATGCACCCAGTGACAAATCCAATTCAAATAAGAAAAGTAAAGACCTTGAGCCCACTGCTGTCATAGTTACAGTAGTAAACAAAATCCCAACGTGAATTCCCGAGGTCAATAATGAAATAAATGAATTGAAGTGTTCTACATACCCGGCATTTTGAATTTTATTCCATAACAGGGTCAGAAAGATTTAATGGAGTATAGTAGTTTTTAAAATAATTTCTTCTTTCTGTTTTTGGAAATTTGGAAATGGTTTCATTTCTAGCTTACCCCAACTTGTTTGGGACTAAAGGCTTGATAGTTGTTGATGTTGTTTATAATTTAATAAGCACTAGCTGCTTCTAAAGCACCTCACCACCTTAATAGATAGAGTGCATTAGTGTTTAGATTATCCAGAATGAGATATCAAAAGAACCAAACATGTTTTTAACAATGCACTCCTTTAATTCAATCTCACCTTTCCTCCTTCTGTTATTGAACCTTCGTTATCCATCACACAGTAAATTTGTTGAGTTTGGAACTGTATCAATATAAGGTTAGAAAGATTTCAGCACATTTCATACACATAGAACCGTAAAATGCATGACAGATACAAAATAGAATATACTGCAAATAAATATGCTCACCACTACAATAATTATAGGACTGCTTCCCATTAGTTTAGTTTCATGGACTTCAACATCGGATATATGTAAGATCTGCAATATCAAAGAAAGAGAGATTAAGGCACCATAAGGTAGACGCCGCTGGCACCGCAGGCATTTCAAATCAACCAGGCATCAGAAAAAGCAGTTGTGATTATCCACTTCCATTAGTTAAAAAGGAAATAAAGTAAACACTGTATTGAAGCTCGGACAACTTCTTTCCAATCTCATTACATGCCAAATTCTTACTAGTAATTAGATAATTTAACTAAACACCATCAACTCATTTCCAATTTAGATGTTCATCGGCCAAACCTTGTTACTGAAGAACATTCCCTGGCTTTCATAAGCTTGCTTCTCTGCTTTACATCTCTCAATTACTTCGGGACTACAAGTCTTCTTCAATGTCTCCACATCACCCTACACAAAAACAAAAGACACTGTCAAGGGTGTCCAAAGAAATTTCAACTGCAGTAAAAAATAAAACATTCTCTC
The DNA here is from genome assembly GCA_023531435.1 of Papaver californicum. NCBI lineage: Eukaryota > Viridiplantae > Streptophyta > Magnoliopsida > Ranunculales > Papaveraceae > Papaver > Papaver californicum. The sequence continues at coordinate 70,814 of JAJJMC010027428.1, read as the reverse complement.
GTACACAATAACTAAGATTAATTACGATACTTCCTACGTCTAGATGACCGGATCAATTATATTGAAAGGTAAACATCAGTTGATAATCTTGTGGTTAGATTTACTGAAAATGCAGTAAAACAAGTTCTCGTTACACATGAAGATCTTCTAAAATAAAAATGTATAAAACCAAAAATCAAATGCTCTATATGGTTTTCTGTCGGATCCCCATCATTTGTGTGGGCTTCACTATGACTCTACCATAACCAGTAGTGGGAGATACCAGGACAGGTACCGGCCCCACTGGTGGTGGCTGGTCTAAAGCATGCAAACATAGTCCAACTCTTATTTTAGTCAAGGCACTACTTCAACCATTGAAGACTTGCAAAGGCCTGGAAACCTAACTCCAGGATTAATGGAAAATTTCTTGGACTATATGAGTATCTTGCCGGGATGTCAGATCCCGACCAGGATATACAAGGTCGGTTAATAAGTCCAAGCCTAGCATTGTAGGACACCTTTCTCGGGTCTTAAAAATGCAAATATGTGTGTTCTTTATTGCAGCTCAGTTATCAGGTCTGTGCAGTAATGACTATGACAAACAAATTGATGGCACTGACAATCAGTATGAAATAGAATAGAAAGCCCTGGAGTACTACACTAATTCAGCAGCTACCTTGAAATAAGCAACAAGGGTTGGCCTGATCATTTCTTGAACTTCAGCAACAAAATCCGGTAAGGAAAAGGACCTTGTAACAAAAATTTTTTTAGCAAAAATCTGTATTGATTAAGTAGATGTAAATACTAAGCTCAGCATCTTACGGGTCCCGGCGACGTATTTCCTTGAACGATAAAGCAGCATGTGTTTCTCCAAAAACAGTTTCATTCATACTGTCAGACCAAACACAGGGTTATGAACATGTACCATAATTGGAAAATCATTTTGGAGATACAACTATAAATATAACAAGAGCAACACCATGGGGGCAGAAATGCAATGGTTGAACTCAGGGGACATACTCTTGAATTTTGTGAACAACAGGGTGATCACTTGTTTCCCATGCCTCCCGCACATCCTCTGCAAGCTGTGAGATTCCAAGACGGATACAAAATTACAAAATAGAAAAGTAGCAGAATCATCTAAAGGCTGCATATGACATGAAACAATGGCACGAAACACGACATGGTCTCCTCAGATGTTTAATGTCTAAGATGATGAATAGAGCATAATAAATGTTAATAAGAAATCGATTTTATTTTATTTTTTGAAAAGTTTCAATATTACCATAAAATACGAGCAAAAATACATGCTCAATATGTCACTACCTCTTTAAGACTTGGGTTTCAGTACCCAAAGTCAAACTAAAGGAATGCATATGCTGAAATATCTTATATAATTAAGGGGAAATAATATGATTCACTGAAAAACATACCTCTTGACTCTTTGTTACAACAGGCTCACTAATCCCACTTATACGCTTGATTACAGGGTTACCTTGCATCTGAAAAGGGAAAGAACTCTTAGTCTCTTAAATTCAGTGACGGGATAAACAAATAGAAGGAATAAGGAGATCTTCACTTCAAGCAGAGATAAGTTGAAATCGAGCACCGTTACCTTTTCTTTGAATGCTTCCCACTTCTTACCCCAGGGTGATTGCTTTGTGGGTACAATTACAATGTCAGTTTTTGTACTTCTTTCTCCTTTGGGGTAAGAGGAGGCTTCATGTTGCATATGCCTTCTCTTACTAGGTTTTCCACTTAATTCATCTTTCACGATGGCATAACATTGTTTTGCTATGTCAAGTACCTTCGTTTCCTTAATTTTTTGGAAGGCTGAGGTAACTGTTGGAGCAGCTGAAGAAACAGTGGATTTGAACCTGTAGAAATATGATTGTTGGGAATCACCAGATTCAGCATTCTGAGATGTAGCTTCTCCGGATTGGGTATTCTTCTCATCTTTCACATGAGCACCAGTATTAGTAGAGGTTTTGGAGGAGGATCCTGGAGAATCTTGCTTTCCAAGCCCAAATGTTTCTTTGACCTAAATCAGAACAATAATTGAGAAAACATGAAGTCAGGGAGGAATTATTGCTTAGCATATCATAGCAACTCAGCAAAGAAATATTAGTGCATTCACCTCCTCTGTGGCAGCAGAGAACTTCTCCTTCACATTAGCAGACACCTACAGTGATACAAAAGGAACATAGGTATGATGATTGAGATATCTCCAATAATAAGAATAGTGGTCCTAGTGACAAGACAAATATGACAAGGTGACAACCGCCACAAGTACAAAATCGCTATTTATTGACTAGGAGTACACAAAAAAATCATTAAGTAGCCACCGGCATACAGTTAACTATTTGGGTGCGTTTCAATCTTGGAAATAACAGAAGGAAACTCAACAAGTTTCAAAACCACCATGCCTCCCCCGCAAGCCATTTTGGGGCAAGGTAAAGGAGATTGTGAAGACCACATGAGCAAAGTGAAATATGGCACCCCAGAAAGGAGGAAATAGAGATTCCAAATTGTGCCTGACTGAGTGTGAGAGTCTATATTTAAATTAATGGTTTCATAGGAAGCACATTTACACCAATATTTGAACCTCACCTTCTTCGCTGTAGCTTCAGCTTCAGTACATACACCGTCCACACTCTTGTAAAGCTTCTCCGTTGTCTGCTTCGTTCTGCATTTGTGAAGTTCACCATCTCAGGACCTCCTTTGAACCGTCTGCCAGCCTTGACATACAACAGTATGTCTCAGCCCATAACATATAAATGTAAAAGAGAAAGAAAAGAGAACAATCCATAAGGCCATCAAAATTACCTAACTTTCAATTCTTCTTTCGCCTCCTTAATTTCCCCTGCTTTCTCCTTCAGCTGCTTAATTGATTTTTGGATATCTGGATTACTGCCACCAAAATGATTTTGATTTATTAGAAATGCACTCCACATTAATCCTAATTTCTACCAGATTCAATAATCCTAGTTTCTACCAGATTCAATTATAACAGAAACAGCAAAAAGAAAGCACCTTTTGACCTCCCCTTTTACTTTCTCTGAGAATTCATTGAAAACACTAAATCGACGAGAGCCCAAGCCCAATAACTCATTCGTTGAAACCAATCGTAATCTCGAACTTACAACCTAAACACAAATAAATGAAATTCATGAGAAACCGAACACAAATCATCTTCTTTCACTGTGTACCAAAAATTACAGCTTCCATGATACAAGAACCAAATAAAAAAAATGGCAAATTTAGGGTTTTTCGTTATGAACCTGTCGAGATTGAAGCGGAAAGAAATGTTGCTTAGCTAGGAACAAATCACGAACTAATTTTCTGCTGCTCATTGATTTAAATAAAATGAAAATCTAACTTCGATTGAAAAGGGCTTCAAATCTGTGAAGAAATATCTCAAATCGAGATTGAACCTTTAACCATTGGAGATTTATACGAGTTCAGATAAACCCTCGTACAAGCTTAAATCAATGGGGGTAGTAGAGAGAGAAACAGAGAACGACTATTATCAGAAAGAAAGAAATCTACTAGGGTTTTATGCATTGATGCCAAGGATATAAAGGCCAATTTGCCTTGATTAAGTGGTAAGCTTGGTGTGAAGTAGCACTAGCTTAGGCCGGTTCCTGCGCACGCTATTTTTCTTTTTCAATTTGTCATGATAGGTTGCATGGCAAACTCGTAGCACCACTGTCGAAAAATGACTCACTGACAGGGTTTTTATCGGGCGATAGTGATTTTATCGCCCAGCAGAGACTCACTTTTGGGGCTGCACAGACCCACCTGCACCCATCATTTCAACCTGTACCTGTTGATTTCGGCCACCCACACCTACACCCGCCAATTTACGGGTTAATTGTGGGTAACTATTGCTACTGCTCTTACCCGCTATGGTTGGGTCGGGTGACAGGTGGAAGTCAAAATAACCTGACCATACCCATCCAAAAAAAGCTTCCCATAGATTGTATCATGTCCCTTAATCCTAGCCGTCCAAACCCCATATAAATGAAACTGAAAACCTAAAATCACCCCAGCTAGATAATGTGCCTCTTCTTTTAACCTTTCCATCTTTTTGCCTTCCTCCATTACCATCACCGTCATTTTTATTTGTCCCTTTCAATTACAAACATAACATCATTGTAAGCATTAATTTTTGTCTACCCTAATTTCTCTTATATGTTCATCAATCTTTAACCTTATAAATATTTATCATTGTTGATGTATTTTGTATAATTGCGGTGAAATCAGTGATCAACTACAGTTGAATAAGAAGAAGAAAAAGGGAGAGAATGAGTTTGGGATTTTCTTAATGGATGGATTTTATATATGAGATGGTGGTAAACATAGATTTCCTATTCTTTCATTCCTAAATCTGTTTTTGACTTCTCTCATCTCTAAATTGTGTTCCTTAGATTTGTTTAAATGGGCTATTGAATGAGAAATTAAGTAGAAAATGAATGTAAACTTGGTTAAATTAGCTGGAGAAAGTGGATGTTCTAGTATGTATCTCTTTAATACTAATGTTGATATTTTTTATTTTGCTAATTGTTTATATACTTTTATTACTTTTTGTTTAATCTAACAGTGTGTTCGGTTGGGGGAATTGGCAGCCCAGTAATCCGATTGCAAGGTAATCGCCCCAATTCTCCCAACCGAACATAAGGTGAAATACAATAATCCAATTCCCAGAGAATTCGATTCTCCTAAATTAGTCGTTTTTGATTCCGCTCGTCAGACGATGGAATGAAATTTAATTCCAGGGAAAGAGCTTGAAAATGCAACATTATCCCTAAAAAAACTAACTTCAAATTTCAACCTGATCTCCTGAAATTTCTCTTCTGAGAGAAAAGGGAATTAGGTAGATGGTAAACTAAGATTCGGATCTTGATTGTCCTCAATCAAAACACAAGATTCGGATTTTGATTTTTTTGAACCTGATTGAATTTTTTTTAAAATTAAGGGTATTGAAGTCCTTTATAAGGACGTCTTCTTAATTCCTGATTCTTTGGTTATAGAAATTGAACCAGACAATAAATTTTCGATAAATGAATTCAATCCTGACAATCCAATTTTCATAACCGGATTACCTCATAATCAGATTATGGATTTCCAATAATCCAAACCGAACACGCTGTAATTGAAATAAGATTAATAGAATCAAGTTGTGTTATTGTTTTGTAAACTTCATTGCACAAAACTGAATCTTCTTTTCAATTAGTTAGAAAATAAGAACCATATCACTATTTTTTCATTATTCATTATCTTAAACTAAATAATGTTTTACTTGGGTTTCGATCGAGACTAGTAATTTTTTTTTTCAAATTACACAGTTATAACCCCACCCACCCGACCTGACCCGGTCAAATAATGAGTCGAGTGGGAACTGACCCGTTGTTAGGGCTGGTCGACTATGACTAAGAAATTTTTTATACCCGCCTTTGGCGGGTTGGGTGGCGAAATAGGCCAAAGACGATCCGTTGTGCATCCCTACTCACTTTAACGATTACATTCACATAACGACTATTCCCCCTATACATACGTCCCACTAATTTTAATTTACTCACACCACCTTTTACATAAATTTCACAATATTTACCTAAATCTTTCATAAAATCCTCAATGTACTTATTTTTTATTTTATAATTAATGAAATCTTATAATGAAGAGATGTAAATTCATATAAATCGGTTTAAATCATAACAATAGATATATGTTTGGATGTTGCGACTACTTAATGATGAGTGAGATGAAGATAGAGAACTAACCAACACTATAATGTTGGTACATTCAGGGAAGATACCACTTAGAGCTTCAAAGCCAAAATAAGTATTCACGTGAAGATATATGTCGCAATGATTATTTTAATATCGATTGTGTTTACATCGTTCATTCCGCATGCCCGACACCTGATGATAAAGATTATGGAGGAGCTTTGTCAGGTAAAACTTCAATTTGATGATCAATTTGATGCACTAAATATTATAGGTCGTAGTCCTGAACAAAAGGTTATTTTGGCCTAGCGATGCTAACAGCGAATTCTAACAATGAGTACCTTCATATGGGAAAAATAACTTATTATAGGTATCTTTGATTGTTTTGTGAAATAATGATTAATCATTTTGGTCCAACGTATTTACAACCAACCGACACAATTTTTAGAGAAATATTAAAGCAATACTATGATAGGGAATTTCCGGGAATGTTAGGTAGTTTTAATTACTTGCATTAGGTATGGATGGGATGCCCTACCTATTGGGTTGGTCAGTAAAAGGGTCATTAATTACCAAAAACAACTGTTATTTTGGAAGTTACTGCTTATGATTGTTGGATATGGCACGCTTTGTTTGGTTTTTCCGGATTCACAAAATGACATAAATGTTTTGCATAAATCGCATTTGTTTGAATACCTATAAATGGAATATTCCCTCAAGTTTAGTTCAATCTTACCACCATCCCACCCCATCCCCCCATGGTGATATTGGTCGTTCAATGAGGTTTTTAAATTGTTAGAGTGAAGCTCAGTTGAACCTACATACCTTCGTATATCAAGTATGTTGTCAACTTTAGATGTAAAAATTATTTCTTGATTTAGATACTAAATTCAGCTTCGGTTTGGAATATACTAGGCAATGAGGTCTTAGGGTTTCCCAATTTATTCACGAAGAACTGAAAATCACACGAAGACATCAATTTGAAGAACTTTATCATGGTTAGTTACGAAAACTGGTATTTCCTTTTAGACTCTTTTCCGTTCTATTTATTTATTTATCGCAGGAAAAGTCGAGGACTTTAATAAAATATCATATTCAAAAAAGAGCATATCATGGATTAGCTTTTATTATGTCCAACGATGTTTCAACTTTTAAGCACTTATTTGTAGAGAACTCGAAACAAAGATTGAGAGAAAGGTGTAACATATGCATTTTACGCATGACGCATATTCTAGGACGCGTCATTGAATGAGATGAAACATCATCTCAAACTTATAAAGCTTACTCAGGGATGTATCATTTGGCTTTTGTTGCAAACTCTGTATGCATCATTGATCACAATGATGCATTATCTCAAAATGGCGATGCACACTTTCCAAAAATGATGCATCTTGTCCCGAAGTTCACTATTTGGTAATGACACGTACTTTGTGATGCATCACCATGATGCACACTTAGTGCAAGTGATGCATCATCTTGACATTATAATGATACGACAGCACTATGCTTTTCCCTAGCCAAGATATATATTTATAAACTTCCTCATAACTACAATGCATGGCTTACCGTGAAGCCCAGTTGGATTATTATAAAAGCTCATTTGGTTTATTATGGAAACATACTTGGCTTATCTTGGAAGTATGGTTGGCTTATTATAGAATCCCATTTGGTTTATTACGAAAACATACTTAGCTTATTTCGGAAGCCCAGTTAGCTTATTATAGAAGCACATTTGGTATTATGGAAACATACTTGGTATATTTTTGAAGCTCGGCTGGCTTATTATAGAATCCCAATAACTATTAAAAATCATAGCAGAAAGAGGATAAATCTTTATAATTATTTAAGATCCTAGCAAAAAGAGGATAAATTCTTATAATTATTTAAGATCGTTATAAATTCTATCAGAAAGAGGATAAATTTTTATAATTATTTAAGATAATTACAAATCCTAAAAAACAAAGGATCAGATTGATATGGATTTTTATAAGTATTTAAGATAATTATAAATCATAGGAAAAAGATTGTAAGATTGACATGGATTCTTATAATTATTTAGGATAATTATAAATCCTAGCAGAAAAGGGGATAAGATAGATAAGGATTTTGGTAAATATTGGAGATAACAACAAATCTCATCATCTAGATTTGTTTTCTGTCTATAAGTAGAGGTTGAATTCCAAATCAAAAGTACATAGTTTGTATTCATTCTCTCCTATTTACACCTGCAAAAATCTCTTTCTTACTTGAGCGTTGGAGTGTCTTTGCAGGTACCCCGTCTCCTTTCATCAGCAATACAGCTTACATCAGCATCCATAATTTTCATATACAACTTTTGGAGAATCGAAGCAACAACTGAGATTCAATCATTTTACACATATCTCGAAGATTGCTGGGGTAGTTGATTTTGTACCAATATCTTTTGGCACCGAGCAAGGGGAACAAAAGTAAAAAGATCTTATTCCATTAGTGAGAAAGGTCTTACAAAAAAGGGAAATAGCAAATCGCATGGCAACATCACAAGCAAATCAATGTGGAAGGAATGGCGATGCATTCACCTGAAATCATTTTACTCAGAGTGTCATCATTCGACCAATTCGGAGCGCCATCGTTCAACCATTTTAGGAAGTAGTAGAAGCATCACTTTTATCAACATCATTAGAAGTTTATTCCATGAGAACTTGTCCAAGATTCGGAAGAAACGTTTGGATACATAAAACACCTCATGTAACCAATAATCCAAATCTTAACCGAGATCAAAAGCTCTGGAACCGGCACCCCAGCATTCGAGAAGCCCGCCTAAAATCACTTTCCAATAGAGGTGTACCATTACCGTTGAGTACTGAACAAGTGGATAATCCATAGGTGACGCCTATCGATCTAGCTGTATGGGGAGCATTACCAATAGTTGGAAAAAGAAAACAAGCGACTTAAAGTCGCTTTTAAAAAAAATCGAATAAGTAGCCGCCTCGTACTCTGAAAGTATCAGGTTAAACCATCATACACAACCTTCACTAGAAATACGACGAACGCGACCGGAACGTGACAACCACCACATGAGAGACGAGGTTCCCAAAGGATGAATTTCTAAACTAAACGATAAAATAAGGGATAAAAGCGTAACCATTGTCAACACAATTGTGATTCTTATAACAACGGTCGTGATGAAAGTTACGAACCCGAAGGATATTATTATCGTATAATTGAGCAGGATAAGAGATCCATGCCAAGCTGTAGGAAACCTGAAAGGTGTATACACATGGATAATCACGTCCTCAAGGATCGTTCAAAAAGATTTAAGAGTGGAAGAGACTATCCAAAAAGAAGAACAGAGCCGCTCAGGATTGAGCGGATTCGTATAGAAACTGAAGGAGATTTACCAAGAGACTAGAATCTTGGCAGAAGGGAACTCGGGGAAATGATTGAAGAGGTATTGTCTCACAAGCAATCCAAAGACAAATGACAACAAATCTTAGCGATAAAAAGTTCAATGGACTCACCGTTTATTGATGAGATAAAGCAGTTCCGCTCGCTTTTGAATTTCATCCAACCTCAGTTCAAGGAATTGTTTGATGGCAAGAATGGCGATCTAGTGGTACATGCACAACATTTCCAGGCTTCAATGAGTTTATGGGGATATAACGACGAACTACTCTGTAAGACCTTTCCAATAACTTTAACGGGTAAGGCTATTAATTTGGTTTTCACAATTAGAGCCAAATTCGATAGCAAACTTCGAATGTTGCCAGATGCATTTTTCGAGCAATACAAAATTAATTTCGGAAATAAAAAAGGGAGCAGACATTTGTTTTTTTTCTGCAAAGAAATAAGTTAAAGTCTCATAGAATTTACATAAATATTCTGTCAAGAGGTTAGCGAAGTTGGTACAGTTGATGCAAGTCTCTTGATCGAAGCATACAAGGATGCCCTTTTTTATGATGAGTTTGGGGTATACAATTCCCTGACTCTGCAACCGGTTGGAACCCTAAAGGAATTATACGACAGAGCTGACAGATACGAGAAAGTGAGGAAATAAAAGAAGGCAAAGTTGTTGTGAACAACGGAAGGGTCTGAAACTGAAGGGCACGCCAAATCAAAACAATAGTTTGAAGGCAATTCCAAGAAAAGAATCATGATGGATCAAAAAGTAGAACCGGAGATGGAGAAAACTCAAGAAGAACTCATGGAAGAGAAAAAGTAAAGTTCCTTAGTCTAAATATTGGATTGGGCGGACTTTTCAAGAAAATTAAGGATTCGCTTCTTGTCCCAAAGCAGTTGCCGGAAGAAACAAAAGATAGGGGAAATAAGAATAAGTATTGTGCCCATCATCGAGATCACGGATACAATACATACACTTTTCGTACACTGGCAACCAAAGTTCAGAAAATGATTGATGAAGGGAAGCTCCGGTAGTACGTGAAAAAAGATCAAGCACGGGTTAACTCACTAAATCTATAAGACATTAGAGTGATTCATGTAAGAATCAATTATCTTCGAGAAAATCCCATGAAAATAAAACACGTCTTGCGTCAAATCCATGACTGGAGTATATCGAATAAGGTTTATTATGATAATCTAGTTGACATAAAAACTTATAAGAAGGAAAATTAGAGATACCTTTTATCGATGTAGATCTTGCTGGAGTACATCAACTACATAACGATGCAATCATTATCTTGGATCTCATTGGTATGTATAAGGTACGTCGGGTCTTAATAGATACTGGAAATTCTATTAGTGTCATATTTTATGGAGCCTACTCTTTGATGAGTCTAAAGGAGAGTCAAGTTGAAGTTCACGACAATTCGTTTATCGGATTTAGCGATGAAACTATGACGACCGTTTGGAGAGTCAGTTTACCCATGATTGTGGGAGGATAAATAATTATGCAGTACTTCCCGTTGTTGGATTGCCATATACCTAATAATATTATCTTCGGTCGCGACTGGATTCGCGCTATGTGGGCGATAACTTCTACCCTTCATCTATGTCTGAAGTTCGTCATACCAGTAGGGGTGGTCAAGGTAAGGAGTGATCATGTAGCATCTCATAAATTTCATGAAAGTACAATGGAATACTACAAAAGATCATAAGTGAAGGCCTCATAGATACTCCAATTTGGAAAGAGGTTATAGCAAACAAAGTGTTCTTCGACCTCCTATCAAGAAAAAGGGAAGTAAGGACCACCGACTATTGAAGAGGTCGTGGAAGTACAAATCGTGGATCAAAGGAGCGTACAACATTTATTGGTGCAGAACTGCCGGTAAACGAAAGTGAAAGCGAAAGCTTGATTACCCTTTTAAAGAGCGTACAACATTTATTGGTACGTACTTCAAGCCAGCAAATAAAAGCCGCGAAAAATATCCCACTAACGAAAATCCAAGGTAATAAAGGAGGTCGAAAGAATGTTAAGGTTGGCATCATCAAACATGTCGGGTATCCTAAATGGTTAGCAAATATTGTGGCAGTTCCGAAGAAAAATAGTAAAATCAGAATATGTATCAATTTCACAAACTTGAGTATGGCATGCCAAGTGATCCTTACCCATTGCCAAGGATTATTGATTTAGTTGATGCCACCTCAGGATACGAAATATTAGCGTCCACGGATGGTTACTTGGGTCCAAATATCATTATATAAGCATGATCAAGAATATACGAATTTCATAATAAACAAAGGAATATATTGTTATCTTGTCATGTACTTCGGTCTGAAAAATACAGGAGCAACTTACCAACGTCTGGTAGATGAAATGTTCAAAGACGTGATTGGGAAGACCGTTGAATTTTGGATTGATGACATGGTCGTCAAATCCCAACAAAAGATATCTCATCTTTTGGATCTGAAGAAGACCTTCGAACGACTCCGACAGTATGGAATGAAGTTGAATCCCACGAAATGCTCATTCGGACTCACATCCGGAAAGTTTATTGGGTACATGAGAAGAGGAATTAAGGCCAATACAGAACAAATCAGAGCAACATTGGAGATGCCATTGCCGAAAAACAAGAAAGAATTGTAAAGACTTTTCGGGTGATTAACTGCTCTGAACAATTTCATTTCTCAAGCATTCTGACATATGTAAACCCTTTTTTCAAACTTTGAAGAAGGTCAAAAACTTTGGTTTGAACGAGGACTGTGAAACACCTTCAACGAGATCAAAAGGTATTTAACTTCGCCTTATGTCCTTGTGAGCCCGAAGATGGGCCAAATTGTTTACATTTACCTTTCTACGAGTGATATATTATAAGCGCGGTGTTGTTTGTTCTGGAACCTGAGGAAAAACTAGCCTACTTTGTTAACATGTCATTAACAGAAGCAGAGACTAGGTATTCAAAAATATAGAAAACGACACTAGCCCTTATGCATGCAGCAAGACGCCTAAAACTATACTTTGAAGGAGGACAACTCGTGGTATATATCAGACATCCTTTAATGTGAAATGAATATTAGCCATGTGGGCTACTTATCTTGGCGGGTATGTTATTGTTTCTAAGTCGAGAACAACAAAAAAGAGACACTCTCTAGTATCTTTGATGACTGACCTTCCAGTAGACGATTGCAATTCCAAAATTAATTCACAACAAAGAAGCTCTACCTGAAGCTGAAAGCGCATGACCAATTTCTTTTCCATGGAAACATATGAAAGCAAGTAAGAAAGTATCAAAGAAAAACGATACGGAAGCGAGTATTAGGAAAGACTCAATGACAATACCTGAAATAGATAACAGAACTTGGAAGATATACATTAATGGATCTGCAACACCGATTAAACAAGTGTTGCTTGTGTGTTAGTTTCTCCATAAAGAATACATATGGGAAAATCTATCTGACTTGGATTTCCAGCATCCGACAATCAAGACGAGTATGAAGCCGCAATCTCAGGATTGAAAACTATGTTACACCTGGAGGCGCGGAAAGTCAGACTGACAACCGACTCAGGTTAGTGACAAATCAGTTTTACGACCCATAAAAAACAATGAATGAAAAGTTAGCTTCCTACTTAGATTGTATAAGTGAACTAGCAAAGAAATTTGAAGATTTCGCAAAAACGGATTCTTGAAAAAAGGCATGCAGATACCCTTGCTTACCTGTCAGCACCAGTAGAGTCATATCCAACATGACACATCGTCGTTGATTTCCAAGAATTCCCAAGTATCCACGATATTGTTGCGGTCACACATCGAATTTGCGCTAACAATGACGAGTGTGATCCATCCCAAGATCAGCACGATCCTATGAATATGGAAGAAATGAGAAATAATCAGTTCGAAGACTGGATACAACCATACGTTCACTAGATACAAACTCAGGAACCTTTAGATGATAAATACCAGGCAGGGAAAATAGTAAAAACTGCATGAAAATACACTCTGATCCAAGATGAAATCTATAAAAAACAATTACAATGGAACATGCGTTGCGTAAATCGAGAAGTAGGGAAACAATTGTTGGCTGAGGCACATAAGGGGTGTTGTCGGAATCATTCTGGAAGCAGGAGTCTTGCACATAGGCTCTTATCTCAAGGATACTTCTGGCCTTATATGCATAATGAGGCAAAGGAGCATACAAATAAATACTTGGGGTGTCAGCTACATGGCCCTCTTCTAAAGAGGCCAACAAAAGAGTTGTATTCGATTATGAGCTCGTGTCCATTTAACAAGTGTAGATTGGATATTGTAGGTTCATTTCCAGTTACATTGGGGGGAATCAAGTACTTGTTTGCTTCAACTGACTACTACACTAAATGGGTAGAGGAAATAGCTCTTGGAAGGACTGAGGCAGTATATGTCCGCAAATTTATCTGGGCGAACATAATCTGTAGGTTTGGCGTACAGAAATGATTATTTCTGACAATGAGAAACAATTTGATTCGGAAAAAAATCAAGTCATTATGCGAGGTTTTATACATTAAACACAATTTTACACCCCATATTATGTGCAGAGCAATGGTTAAGTTGAGGCGACTAATAAAGTAATTCTTGATAACCTCAAGAACACCTTGGATAAAACGAAAGTAAGGTGGACATAATTCTTACCTGGAGTCTTGTGGGCGTACATGACAACACCAAGGTAATCAACAAAAATTGCACCATTTATGTTAGCACATGGAACAAAAGTTCTATTCCCTATCAATTTGTTGGTACCTACAACAAAGACACTCGCAGAGTGTTCGGGAAAAAACTCTGAGATCCTCTTAAAAGATAAATAGTTTTTGAAAGAAGTCAGAGACGAGGAATCAAGAAGATTGGCGATCTAACAACAATTTATAAAACAGTTGTACAATAAAAAGGTACGCGAACGAGCCTTCGTTTTAGGTGAACAAGTATTAATAAGGACTACACCAAAGGCACTAGATGCAAACAGCGGAAAATTATGAGCAAATTGGGAAGGACCGTACCTAGTTGAAAGATCCGTAAGTGGAAGCGCATATTGGTTAATTAAGGAACTTCAACGGCACCATGGAACCCAAGCCCTTGAATTATTTTAAACTGAAGAAAATTTTCCATTAATCTAGAAGCCTTATATAGGGGATGCAGTATTGATAGAGGGGTTGCCTTAGGATTCAGGGTGACTAAAAAAATCGTTATGGGGTATCCTAGGGGCTATGCTTAATGTCCATATTACCCTTCAATCTATTAAAACCTAAATAAAACAAAACCTTTCTAATCTTAATACATTTTCATTTTCAAAACAAAACCCAACCGTATCTCCTTCTCCATTTTAAACTTTTTTCTTCTCTATCGAAATTCCTCGTCGATTCGAAAAATTCTTTATCGATTAAACTCTAAAGTTCATGATGAAGAATCATACTAAAGGTATAGAAGGTAGTAGTGATGCCAATCAAAATCAAACTTTTCAACCTAATCAAGAGATTGAAGAACAAATCGGTGGTGACAATCAAAATCAAACTTCGAAACCACAACAAATGGTGTATATAAGGTATTTAACAAAAACCATGTTTAAAACCTAAATAAAACAAAACCTTTCTAATCTTCATATATTTTCATTTTCAAAACAAAACCCAACCGTATCTCCTTCTTCATTTCAAACTTTTTTCTTCTCCATCGAAATTCCTCGTCGATTAATCGTCGATTCGAAAAATTCTTTATCGATTAAACTCTAAAGTTCGTGATGAAGAATCATACTAAAGGTGTAGAAGGTAGTAGTGATGCTAATCAAAATCAAACTTTTCAACCTAATTAAGAGATTGAAGAACAAATCGGTGGTGACAATCAAAATCAAACTTCGAAACCACAACAAATGGTGTATATAAGGTATTTAACAAAAGCCATGTTATTTTTAGAAACCTAAAGTGATTGATTTTCTTGTTTTATTATTGTTATTGTAAAAAAAATTGGGTTACAGAAACAATTTACGGTTGGGTTCGATTGGAAAACCCAACCGTAAATGTATGTTATGAAGAACTTACGGTTGGGTTTCATTCGATCCCAACCGTAACTGGTTTCTTCTACATTTTACGGTTGGGTTATTAAAAAACCCAACCATAAATAAAAATGAAGGAGATGAAGATGTTATTTTACGGTTGGGTTCGATTCTGAACCCAACCGTAAAAAAATTGCACTCAATTTTTTTTTTATAAGTTACGGTTGGGTTTGATTCTAATTGCCAACCGTAAATTATTCTTCATATGTAAAAAAATTTATGTTGAGGATTATTTACGATTGGGTTCGATTGGAAAAACCAACCGTAAATTATTCTGCATATGCAAATTTTTTGTGTTGAGGATTATTTACGGTTGGGTTTGATATGTGTAACCCAACCGTAAAAAATTCTGAATGGAAGAATTTTTTTTGTTTGAGTAATTGCTTGGAAATTATCTAAATTGTATTGCTTGTATGTTGTAAGAAGAAGAGGGGTAATAATTTAACACCAATTTCTCACACTCCAAACCCTCGCCATAGAGTTCGTTTAGGGGTAGATAATAGAGGCTTGAGAAAGAACCATAAGAAGAAAACGACTTTTGAGGTAGGGGGTGGTAGCTATACTCAACAAGTACTACCTCAATACTTTGAAGATCTACGGTGTTCATTGGAGGTGCTCTTGTGATTAGAGAACCACCATAAGAGCAACAATGTGATGAAGAAGAGACGGACAGAGAACAATTTGTCCCCCAAGGAAAAGGTAAAGAAATTGTTGTTGCTTCTACTGAAACTCAAAGGAAGGAACCCAATCCAAGGAAGCAGCCTGAAACGAAAGGCAAGCATATTTCCAAAGGCAAAGACGTGTCGTTGCCTAAGAAGAGGAATGGAAGACCTTGGGGTGAGGCCCCAGACTGGTCTGCAATATTATTTGGTTATCCGCATTCATAGGCTGCCAAAGTTATTGAGGCTAGGGTATTAATCTAAAAACTTCTCTTGTTTTGTTAAATTTCCGTTTGTATAACTTCAAGTTAAAAAAGATTGTTTTTATTCTTTGTAGGATCATACACAGGCCGTGAAGAAATTGGTTCGTCAAAGGGAACAACATTGGTCGTTAGCTGAAGAATGTATGGCCATCCAAGTTCTCGTAAATGGTACAGGGTTAGCTCCCGGAATTTCCAATTCGATGTTCGGATATGACAGCGTCACTTGCATAGCCTTCAGGGAACGTTATTGGCCTTAAACCGATGCGTTTCATCTCCCATTCGACGAGATGACATAACGTTGGAAGATGTCAAGTCAATTCTTGGCTTACCAGTTGAAGGAAAAACTGTGTATGAAGATTTTGACAATAACATATCTTGGAGTGATCTCTGTGTCATTGTCAAAGATACACTTGGATGGGAGAAGACAGAAGCCGAATCATAGTTTAAATTGGCTGCTGGAGATAAATCGGGGGTAGCAACGAAGAAAGGTTTAGGTATGACCAAGAAGATCTTGTTGCGTAGTCTGAGGAAGAAGTTTGGAGGAACCCTGCAGTTGGAAAAGGATGGGGTCGTCATAGATGAAACCAGAGCTATGCGTACAACCAGGGCGTATCTGTTATATATGCTCTACACCATCTTCTTTGCTGACAACTCAGGAAACAGGGTCAACGTTCACTTTCTACAGTGGTTGACGGATCTCCAGAAGACGCATGTGTATTCATGGGGAACTTCCACCCTCGCTTACCTACTTTCCAACCTTAGAAAAGCTTCGAGGGTTAGAGGAACCGAGATTGCCGGGAATACTGGTCTTCTTCAGGTAATTTAATGTTGGAATTTTAATGTTTAAATTCAGATTTTTTATTGCGCATTATCTTATATTAATATTTATTATCTTCATAGGCATGGGTCTATGATCACTTTCCGAGCCTGGCTTTCTAAGACGAAGTGGGCCGGTGATTTTACTGGACCTACCGGAAAGAAATTCATATTCACCGGTACTCAGTCAAAGCATAAAGAAATGCAGATAGCAACGATGAGAAGTCAACTTGATGTTTTCACCGTTGAAGATGTTGTTTTTGATCCTTATGTGAAGATTGACATAGATGATGATGGAGTAGTTGAAGATTTACGTCAATTATCAAATGTGTCTGGCTACAACGGCCTTTGTATTATCCGTTTGGGTTCGTGATGTGCAACCCCCGTCGAACTCTCCGCCAATGTGGCTATGTCCAAACCAAGGTAACACACGAAGCCTTTAAATTGTGTGTGAATGGATCCATGATCGATTGCCCAAACATCGTGCTCAACTACATTCCAACGCCTTCGGTCACGGTTTGGAACAACCGCCATCAACCGGAATACCAAATCCAAAGGGAGGAGGTAAATCCATCTCCGGGTACAAAAGAGGCTGAAGAAGATTACTTGGATTGGTACCGCCATTTTGGTCATCCAAATGCCATTAACATTGATCCAGAATCTATGAGAATACTTCAAAGGGGTCAAGGAAACAACACAGAAGATGGTGTCATGGATGTTTGGAAAAAAAGCATATTTCAATTTGGTACGTAAAATTACTTTTGTTATTAATGTTTTTATGATTTATTACTAAAGACTCAACCAACATTTATTTTCATATGTGAATAGAAAAATAAGGTCAAAAAGAAAGCACTTGCATTGGCAGAGTCTATGACTCCATGCCTAAGTAGAGGTGATGTGATGACGTTTGACCAATTAAAGAACCTGCAAGCCAAAATTGGGAAGCTTCATGAAGCAGACGAAGATGAGACGGTTCGAAGCTTAAAGAGGAGTAGAGCCGGTAGAATAGATGCGACTGCTAGCCGAAGAGAGCCGCAACCTAGTGAAGAAGAGACACATGATGAAGCCGAGGATGTGCAACGTGGTGCTCGTACTCGTGGCGGTCGTGTTGGTGCTCGTACTCGTGTCGGTCGTGTTGGTCCTCGTACTCGTTATCCTTCGACCAAAAAAAGAGTTCGTCAAACTGATCGACATACCCCTCCTCCTTCTCCCTAACTCTATGTTTATTATAACAATTGTGTCAAACTAAGGTTTTTTTTTGTGTGGTTGTATTGTAACTTTAGTTAGAATGTATGAGAAAGTTTTTATCTTAAATTTTTCTAGCTAAATTTCATGTTTTATTTACAAAAATTTCAAGTTGGAAACCAAGCAAAGAAGAAATCAAGTCAAAAAACAAAACAAATGATTATTTACGATTGGGTTTTGGCTGAAAACCCAACCGTAAAACTGTCAATATGAAAAAATGTCAGTTTTACGGTTGGGTTATTGAGTCAAAACCCAACCGTAAAACTGACATTTCTTTCATGGCACGGTTGGGTTTTGGCTGAAAACCCAACCGTAAATATGATATTCAATTTTACGGTTGGGTTGGAAAGCCCGGACCCAACCGTAAATATTCCTGGATCATTCAAAATTGGATTCTAGTACTTGTGTTGTTTCGGTTTTTGTTTGTTTGAATGACCTAATTTACCTTCAATCTAGTTAAAATGATTGAATAAGTTTAAAAATTTGATTTTTAAACCCAAATTTGACCTTAAACTCAATGCTTTAATGTTTTACGGTTGGGTTTTCAGCCAAAACCAAACCGTAGATATTCATGGACAACTAAAATTTGGATTCTAGTATTTGTTTTGTTTTCGGTTTTTGCTTGTTTGAATGGCCCAATTTACCTTCAATCTAGTTAAAATGATTGAATAAGTTTAAAATTTTGATTTTTAAACCAAAATTTGACCTTAAACTCAATGCTCCAAAGGATGTTTTACGGTTGGGTTTTCAGCCAAAACCCAACTGTAAATATTCCTGGATAACTAAAATATGGATTCTAGTATTTGTGTTGTTATCGGTTTTTGTTTGTTTGAATGACCCAATTTACCTTCAATCTAGTTAAAATGATTGAATAAGTTTAAATTTTTTATTTTTAAACCCCAGTTTGACCTTAAACTCAATGCTCCAAAGGATGTTTTACGGTTGAGTTGGGAAGCTCAAACTCAACCGTAAATATTGACTGAAATTGTCTGGAAGTAAAACTAAAATTGGTATTTACGGTTGGGTTGGATTGTCAAATCCCATTTGTATATCATCCTGGATAGGAAAACTTTTTTTTTAAGATTAGTTATGGTTGGGTCCGATGCTAAAACCCAACCGTAAAACTGTTACGATTTGGTGTTCATCCATGAAATTACGGTTACGGTTGGGTTGGGAAGAACACCTAACCGTAAATGGCGTTTACGGTTGGGTTCGACATGAAAACCCAACCGTAAAATTCTTTGAATCACAAAAAAAATAATATTTTTTTACGTAATTTTATCAAATTTGAGCCATAAAAAGACCAAGAGTTTAAGTTAGTGGTATACCTCACTACTCTGGTTGAGTGAATCAAAATTTAGGGTTTCTAAAAAAATCCTAAAAAATTCCATTTCATTTCTTCTACTTTTTCTTCCCACTAAACCAAAAAAAATAAAAAATTGATTTGATTTGATTAAGTTTAAGATTATTTTAGATTAATTATGATTAGCCTAATCTATTAGTTAATTAGTTTTACTAATATTAACTAATCAGGGGTAGTTTAGTCATTATAAAAATATCATGGATAAGGGGTTTTTAAAATTCACTTCAAATGTCCTTATTTCGTCTTCACATGGATAGCCTCTCTATCAATACTGCAGCTCCTATATAAGGCTTCTTAATCTATCATCAGTTTCTCATGATTAAAGATTTTATTCTGCGTCAAGTAACAAATAGCAACCAAAATACTTACTAAAATAATAGCAACCAAAATACTTATTAAAATACTGGAGCAACCTACACTTAAATAAGATAAGTCCTCGATGTTATTGTTATGTTACTAACTTAGCCTAAATATTGAACATATCATGGACGTATATGTGAATGTTGAAGGTTAGAATATTTTCTATTAAAGTGAAAAGCTATGAACTTGGAATGTTTTATTATTAAAAAAGTTTTCATGCTAAAAGTCCAAAAGAAAGTTCTACTAAAAATAAAATAAAATAAATTAATTTTTATATATCCTGCCGAAAAAAATTAAAATAAAAAATCAGACATGTCTAAGAAAAAGATAAAAACATCTACGAGAAGCAGTCATCGCATGCTAAGGATTAGACTCAGCATGGTCATAAATCGCTTGCATATTCAGAGCCACTTGGTTCACCAGGGTTTTACCCGCACATAAAATCGTCGGCATAAGTATAGATAAGGTCCTCGCTGAAGTCATTAGTTGTTTCTTGTAAGAAATCATCATTCATCCTTTCGGTGACAAGCACATGTGCTGGTCCTTCACTTTCCTTGCTTCAAGCAAGCCGATCCAATGATGAAGCCTATAGGAAATCGTTTTTTCGAAAAGATTCAAAGGCTTCCATCCATAGTTGTTTCGAGAAAAAAAACTTCAGATTTCGGGCTCCCAGCCGTAGTCGTTGTTAGCGGCTTTTTCTGCGTACGTTTTTTTATATATATTTTTCACTGGTGCTAGTGATTTCGTGTTGGTAGTTTCTCTAGGTAAGAGCCATGACCCTATCTCTATTAGCAACAAACTGCTTATGCATCTTGTTAGGAAATAAAAGGAGGACGACACGTGTAAGATGATTAAGGAAAGAAGCAGTGGTTCTAAGAAGAACGAGAAGCACACAATCAAAGCCATATGAAAGGATCGAGTAAATGACAGATGTGAAACACTGAATAAATCCCTGCATGATTGACACATAAGATCGGGAAAGTAGTATCACACTGATCGAAACAGATAGCATTAAATGATTATTGAACGGGAAAGTAAGAGTAATAAATGAACATGGAACGGGAAAGTAAAGGCAATAATTACTTTTATTTACTTTAACCACATGATTGACACCTATGATCGGGACAAAGATGATTCTCAAAGAACGAAGAGTACGTGTTAATCATACAAGGTAACATACCAAAAAAGTGAAGAGCATGACCTGTCAACCATACAATCATCCCGATCTAAAGATAATAAGGAGAACGAAAGAAGGTATCGGGACAAGAGGGACCCATTAGATAATCTATAAATAGAAGAGATCATTCAACAGAGAGGGGCTCGGAAAATTGAAAGAAGAATAGACTAAGGAAGGGTAATCAGAGAAGAAAGAAAAGATCATTAGATATGTATTTATTGTGTTAGATACTATTTAAAAGTTTCACTATCATGATTCATTTTCGATACTTATAAAGATTATGAATTAAATATTGAATTAGAGACTGTAATTTGATCAAATTTTTGATAAGAAAATAAATGGTTAATTGAAACCTTTCTAATTAATTGATTTTAAAGAGGATTCTGTGTATCAAAATGTTAGTTAAAATCTTTCTATTTACTGTATTTTATCAAATTATTGGTTGTTCATGTCAATGGGAATTTTGGCATAAACAATTTGTCGCTAGAAACAGGGACTGTGTCAAAGGATTTATCCTACCTGTTCAAGAAAAATGGATTTTTCTGTTATATATGTATTTCAAAAAGTAAAGAAATTTAGTATAAAGAATTTGATAGTTCTATGCAATATTCTGGCTTAATTTAATCTTTGCCAACAAGTGATTTTTATTGCATAATAACCCATATGTGATATGCAAAAGGAAAATTGTATGTCATTGAAAAGAAAAAGTTTTAAGTTTGAATGGATATGCTTAAATGTTTGATTTCCTTTTATATGAATTTTAAAAGATTCATGGTAGATGATACAAATTATTTTACTAAAAGTATAGATAGATTTTTAGAAGGTCAGTAAATTAGTGTCTAACTCTTTCTTTATTAAATAATCTGTTAAGAAATTATGTGACTAACTTTTTAAAGATCATTAGAATTCAAGAGAGAAAAGAAACAATCAAGAAACAAAGAATCCAGAAGAAATATGTCTCAAGAAGCAGGCTCCGGAAATCAAGACAGTAACGACAGACAAAATAACAGACAAAGGGAAGAAGAGAGTGAACCAGAACAACAAAAGAGTGATTTAGGAAATCATACACCTATTCAGGAATTAACACCAAAAACCATTATTCAAAATAAATCATCACATCATGAGAATTCACGAAATGAAGTAAATCATCTTCAAAATCTGTTGGAAGAAATGAATGAAATAAGAAGAGAACAAAGAGCCAGTAATGATCAAATTGCATTATTAACCAAAGAAAATCAAACTTTGAAAAATGCGATTCAACGTGAGGAAAGACTAGCAGCAACAGGTTCACGAAGTCAAGAAGCAATTTCTGGAAGGCATGCACCCAGAAATGAAAGGGAAAATCAAGATCAGAGAATGGTATTAGCAGGATCATCATCCCGGGCTAAGAGGCAACGGGAAAATCAAGAAATTCTACGTGTACAATGGCAAAAATGTATTGAAGCTATGGAGCAAATGAAAGAAGAAATAAAAGGGTTAAAAAATAAAGAAGGAGGGAGAATTGAAGAGGTGCTGAAGGAAGCCAAACGAACACCACTGGCTCAACAGTTGACATGTGTTCCATTGCCAAGAGAATACAGTATCCCTGTATTTGAATGTTATGATGGTACGAAGGACCCGACCTCACACTTAAAATATTATAATCGAGTGATGTCACGATGGGACGGACACGAAGCAATAATGTGTCGATGCTTCCCATCGAGTTTGAAAGGTTCAGCATTGTTATGGTATGACAGATTGCCAGAAAATTCTATTCAATGTTACTCACAATTAGTCAGGAAATTTCTCGAGGCATACATGTACAACAAGCCCGTTGATTCGGGAGTGGACAGACTATATTCCCTTACATCATGGCCAGAAGAGACGATTCAGTCATATACGGCCCGATGGCATACAATTTGCCAAGCAATTGGAGATGTAGATTCAAGTACAACGATCAATCATTATAAGTGGGGAATCGCTGATCGGAGATGTCAACTTTTTATTGAAATTCATCGTAACAATCCCAAAACTGAGGGACAACTCAGGGAAATAATAGAAACATGTGCAAGATTGCAAGATGTGCAAGAACAAGGTCCGAGAAGTAATTCGCGAAATCAAAGAAACATAAAAAGGACAAATTCAATCGAAGTATCACCAGAACAAAAAAAGAAATTCCCTCATAAATCTGAACCAAGAGAATCAAAGCGCCCACGACAAGGGGATAACAAAAATTTTGTTCAGCGATTTCAAGAAAGAGTGTTCACAAAACTCAATATATCATATTCTGAATTATTCGAAATCATAAAAAATAAACCAGATTTTCAGTGGCCACCATCAAGAGGCAATCAGCCTGAGTTCACACAACATTCAAAAGATTATTGTGAGTACCACAGTATAAAGGGCACACAACAGATAATTGCAGGAATTTTATTATACTGGTACAAAGAATGATTGATGCAGGAGAGTTGAAAGAATTCATTCAAAGGCCCGAACCAATAGCAAGACCAGACAAAGGCAAGACAGTGTGTATCCCGTATAACGAACAAACCATTAATATGATATCATTTTCAGAAGAAAGAGATACAGATATGAACGCTGCAATCAATACAAAGTTATGCAAGAGGATTCAGAACCATGAAATTTTTAAAGTATCAGGAAGGATAACAGAAGCTTGGGAAGACTGGATGTCATCACCTTTAACTTTCTCGGCATAGGAAGTAAATCAAGAAATTGAGATGCATAATGATCCTTTGGTTCTTACATTGCTAATGTCAGGTGGAACGTTAGAAAAATTCTTTTGGATGGGGGCAGTTCTTTAAATGTGACACAGTTTGCAAAATGGGACTCAAAAAAGATCAGTTAATCTCGTCCCGATATGTTATTTATGGGTTCAATGGAATGGCTTCAAGACCCGAAGGAGATATTGATTTGGAAGTATCTGCTGGACCAATTAACATCTTGACAAGATTCAGCATAGTGGATGCTCCATCCCCGTACAATGCAATAATCGGGAGACGATGGGTACACCAGCTGAAAGGTGTAATTTCAACTTATCATCAATATTTGCGGTTTCCAACACCGCAAGGAGAAATGGAGGTCAAGGGAGATCAAGATGATGCAAAGTTTTGTATAATAGCAGAAGTAAGAATGAATGAAGAACGAGAACAACAACAACGGGAAAGGAAGAAAGACCGTAAAATCAAAGAAAAGGAAGAGGAGATAAATCAATACTTGAAAAGAAACATTCGAACAAAAAACAACAAATGAATTTTAGGAGAAAGCAGTACGAATCAAAAAAATTCAACAAATCGGCAATTCGAAGGGTCCTCATAGCAATTAAAGGGAACTCCAACTTCGATCGGGAATCCTAAACCAATTTTCACTTCTGTAGAAGAAACTAAAATTATAAATATTAGAACTACAGAATTGCTTAAACAAGTGCGAATTGGAACATTGATGAAAGAAGACATGGAGCAAAGTTTGATCAAGCTACTTCGTGATTTTGTAGATATATTTGCATGGAACATGGAAGACATGCCCGGGATAGATCCAAATATTGTACAACATGAATTACAAATACGTTCCGATGCTATACCATTTCGACAACGGATACATAAGGTTGCACCGGAGTATCACGATCCAGTAGAAAAAGAGTTAGCAAAGCTTTTAAATGCAGGATCAATTCGTGAAGTACGATATCCAACGTGGATTTCTAATATGGTGATCGTTCCAAAAAAGAACGGTGGAGTAAGAATCTGTATAGACTTCACCAATTTAAATAAGGCATGTCCGAAAGATAGTTATCCACTTCCCGACATTGATCAGTTGGTAGATGATGTAGAAGGCCATGAGGCATTATCTTTTATGGATGGTCAGTCGGGATACAACCAGATTGCGCTTGCAGAAGCTGATCAAGAACATACGGCATTCTTCACTCCATGGGGGTTATTTTGTTATACCAGGATGCCATTTGGATTACGAAACGCGGGAGCAACATATCAACGACTGGTTGATGCAATATTCAAACCTTGGATCGGGCAAATTCTAGAAGTTTATGTGGATGATATGTTGGTAAAAAGTAAATTATCTATCAATCATCTACAAGACCTCACTGAAATTTTTGGTGCATTACGAAAAATACAAGATGAAAGTTAATCCGGATAAGTGTATTTTTGGTGTTACTTCGGGACGTTTTTTGGGTTATTTGGTTACAAAAAATGGAATTGAAGTTGATCCAGCAAAGATTCAAGCAATAACAAATATGCCATCACCCAACATCATTAAAAGTGTACATAAATTAAATGGATGTTTGGCCGCTTTAAGCAGATTTATTGCTAGATCATTAGAACGGTGCAAACCCTTTTTGATATACTGAAGAAGAAAAATAAATTTGATTGGAACGACCAATGTGAACAAGCATTCCAAAACATATAAATGCATCTGGCTACATTACCAGCATTACAGAAACCGGAACCTGAAGAAATATTAACTTTGTACATAGCGGCAACGGAAGATGCAATCAGCTCAGTGATGGTACGTACTAATGAGAAAATAGAAAAACCAATATATTACATCAGAAAAACCCTTAATTCAGCAGAAAGAAATTACACTAAAATCGAATAACTCATTTTATCATTGGTCTTTGCCACTCAGAAGTTACGTACCTATTTTCTCACATATTATATTCGTGTCCCGAGCAAGGCACCGTTACAATCAGTATTAAAGAATACAGGAAAAGTAGGGAGGATCGCAAAATGGAACGCCCAGCTAGAACAATTCAACATCATTTATGAGTTGCAAACCGCACAAAAATCTCAAGTTTTAGCTGACTTCCTTGCGGATTTCCCGATTGAAGAAGAATATGAGATTCAAGGTCCGATAGGTGGAAAAAAAGAAATTAACTTATTTAAAACTTTTTCACTAAAATTTTTATCACTTTAATAATTCATTTTTTATTTGTATATCTATGTTAAAGGATTACCAGGATGCGAGGAAAAGGACCCACAAGATATTCTGAAATCAACAAATTCTCAAAGGTGGGAAGTCTTTGTTGATGGGTCCCGAAATAAGGAAGGAACGGGAATTGGCATTGTAATTACTGCACCAATGGGAGGACGAATGACACATTTATTTCGTCTTGAGTTTGAAGAACATACAAATAACATAGTAGAATATGAAGCTGTGGTTCATGCTCTAAAGCTCATCATCGAGCTAGGAATCAACAATGTTCGACTCACAAGTGATTCACAATTGGTAATTCGACAAGTCGAATTAAAATATCAAACACTTGATGAAGATTTAGTACAATATAAAAACCTTGTTCAAACTTTAGCAAATCAAATCCCAAACATTATTTTTCGGCATCTGTCCCGAGACAAAAATCGACATGCTGATGCACTGGCATTCATTTCCTCCATGGTAAACGATCCTAATATAACATCTATAAAAGTCGGAAGAATATATGAACCATCTATACAGATAAAAGCACTTTATAACATAAAAGAAGATGTGATAGAAGAAATTAATGATCCCGCAATACAAAATGCCCACCAATGCCTCAACAAGTAGATGATCAACCAAATGAACCAGATTGGAGGATTCCGATTCATCAATATCTACAAGATAAAATATTGCCTTCAAATTCTAAAGAAGCGAGAAAAATTCAACTCAAATCGGATAATTACCAGCTTCGGGATGGTATTTTGTATCGTAAATCATTCCTCGGGCCATTATTCCGATGTTTATCACAAAAGGAAGGATTACGGATACTCAAAGAAATACATTATGGAGATGCGGGAAACCACAGTGGAAGACGTTCACTCGCATTAAAAGCTAAAACCCATGGTTATTATTGGATATCCATGCTTAAGGACTCAGAAAACTTGGTACGAAGGTGTGAAGAATGTCAACGATTCGCAAAGAAAATCAAAGCACCTTCCAGAGCTTAATTCTATACTCATTCCATGGCCATTTGTGAAATGGGGGGTAGATATTGTTGGTCCGTTAGTTGAAGGGACCAAAAAGAGAAAATATTTAATTGTGGCCACCGATTATTTTACCAAGTGGGTAGAAGCTAAAACATTAGATCGAATCAGAGACATCGATGTGTTCACATTTTTATTTGAAGATATCATCTGCAGATTTGGGATTCCAGCAGCCATAGTTTCTGATAATGGAAAGCAATTTCAAGGAAAGAACATTGATATGCTATTTGAAGCATTTAACATTCAGAAACAAATCCGCACCATTCTATCCCCAGAGTAATGGACAAGCTGAATCCACAAATAAAACAATCGCAACAAATTTGAAGAAAACATTGGATGGACATTACAAACAATGGTGTGAACAATTGCATAACACATTATGGGCGTATCGTACCACAAGAAAAGAATCCACTGGAGAGTCACCATTCCTTCTTACCTACGGGACAGAAACAGTTATACCAACAAAAGTCATTCTACCTACAACTAGAACAGAAGCGTGGGAGAAAAATCTAAACTCAGATTTAATGTTACAAAAGTTAGATGATTTAGAAGAAAAAAGAGAAGTGGCACTCCAGAAAATGGAAAATTATCAAAGAAAGTTGGCACGGAATTACCAAAAAAAGGTCAAGTCACGAAACTTTGTCCAAGGACAATATGTTTTACGACAAATCACTAAATACCATCGGGACAAAAGTGCAGGGAAGTTCGCACCAACCTGGGATGGTCCGTACATAATACAAGCATCAGCGGGACAAGGATCATACTATCTTCGGAATATGCAAGGAGAAATCTTACAACATCCATGAAACGCACAATAATTAAAGCTTTATTATCCATGATTAACAGTACAGCTATGGTGGCCAATACAGGTATACAAATTTTTATTCAATACTTTATCTGATGATAAGATTTTTATGAAGTTATACTTAAAATAACAGTCAATTCCAGGAAGACCTCATTCTGGAAAACGCTACGATTGGCGACTAATCAAAATTCAATTACTCCAGGAACACCTTATTCTGGAAAACGCTACGATTGGCGACATAATCAAAATTCAATTCCAGGAACACCATATTCTGGAAAACGCTTCGATTGGCGACACAATTATGATCCAATTACTCCAGGAACATCATATTCTGGAAAGCGCTTACGATTAGCGATACAATCGTAATATCAACAAAAAGGTAAATGTCCTTATAGAATTTTAATAATTCTGAGATTCTAATAAAGAAGGAATGCCTAATTTATGGTTATCATTTTCAGAGTACGTTCGGGACCAACCTTGTATCTTACCCCTGGCCCGGGTTTGTTTCGTATGTGTGGGATCTCGAATTACATGTTTTGAGGTATATATACTTCGATCCATTGTACTCATGGAACAATATGATTAACCTAAAGATTTCGAAAATGTCATCTCTTATGCAGGAACAATATTAAAAACATATCCAAGCACAATAGAAGAAAGTCACAAAATGAAGTTTCCAACTAAAGTATGTCAAAACTCAAGATACAAAAGGATCGGGACATAAGAAAAGAATATCAAAAGATGCAGCTATGAACATTAGAACAAACAACAAGTACAACTAGGCTTCGGATTTGGTGCGTCGGGACGGTTGAGAAGGAACCGTCGGGACAGGAGCGCGACCATTCAATACAGAAAGATCGGCTTGAGCACGATCCAAGGTAGCATTAAATGACATTGCAATTTTTGCCTTGGCATCTTGTCTCACCCAACTTGTATAAGCACACCCGTAATCAATTTCTGATTGAAGATCTTTAATTTTTTGCTGATATTTTTCTACTTGTTTACCCAAGCAGGATATTTGATCTTTTTCAGCATTTAATTCCTTTAATAGCTCTTCAGATTTTGATTGTTCTTTTACAATTTCCTGTTCACGAGCTTCGAGCTTAAAAGTCTCAGCATTCAAACGAGTTTGCAAATCCCGAAGCTTTAGTACGCTAAGAGCTACGTTCTTTTCCGAAGTCTTTAACTCTTCAGTAATATTTGTTATTGTGATATTCGCAACATTGAGTTCAGCCTCTGTTATTGTTGCTCGTGCATTAGCTTCATTGACCTTCTTTTCTAACCCTGAAAACCAGAATAAGTATCAGATAAACCATATAATACCCTAACCAAAACAAGCATATAACTGAAGCATATACCTCTAGCTATAAACTTAAACTCTGTTTCTTTAAGAGTTAAAGTTTTCAGAGCTTCCTGATATTTCGATTCAGCTCTATTGCGTCTCCAAGTATTCGACTCAATACTATCGGACAACTGTATTAATTTCCCTTTAACCAATTCCATTTCCATATTTACTTCTTTTGCATGATTGTTCAAATGAATCATCCCACGCTCGAACCTAAATAGGGATTCCAAGTCTCCCAGTGATCCCATAAATGAATTTCAAATCTTAAAAAAAAATAAAAAAAAAAT
Source organism: Papaver californicum (assembly GCA_023531435.1). Taxonomy (NCBI): domain Eukaryota; kingdom Viridiplantae; phylum Streptophyta; class Magnoliopsida; order Ranunculales; family Papaveraceae; genus Papaver; species Papaver californicum. The sequence continues at coordinate 41,373 of JAJJMC010027428.1, read as the reverse complement.
GGTATGAACCTATAGAGGTACGAACCCAAAATAGGTACGAACTAAGGGGCAAGGAACGAATCTTGATTATGACTTTGAAGCCTTTGATTTTGATCCTCAAAATTTTGAAGTTGTTGTTGTTGTTGTTGTTGTTCTTGTTGTTGCTGTTGTTGTTGAAGATAGTTGTTTTCCTGCTTGAGATTTTCATTTTCTTTCTGCAAATCATCATTTCCACGCTTCACCCTCTCTGCTTCGTTCTTGAACAATAGATCCATCATTGTGGCCCGAGTTTTATAAAACTTATACGAAGCGAATAGGCAATCGGTGCCATATTTAAGCTGAGCAACAGCTTGCTACGGGAAAGAATATGATGGACCCTCTGCAATAGCCATAACTTCATTTAAAGAAGAATGAGGATTTAGTGGGAACGATTTATCGTAGCATTCGCTTTCGAACCAGGAGTCCCGAGCATCCTCCAATGTAACAGCACCAAGTGAATTCCACAGCCTAGACATCGAAGAACTATCAGATTTCAATAATTCGGAACATGCTGAAGTATCCAGAAGTCCTTTAGAAAGAAACCACTTGAAAGCTTCGTCCTCATCACCAGCAAGGTTGATTCCTTCATTCATTCTCATATTTAGATCCACTTCAGAGAAGGACCTTTGAGCAGAAGGTTCAGCATCAGGCATGTCAACATCGGCCCTATCAGCATTAGTAGAAGAATGAACCAATGTCCCGATGGGTGCATTTGATTCATGAATGACTCCAGAAGTATTTTTATCTACAAGGAGGTTCGGGACATTAGGGACACCTGTAACTGAAGTACTAGAAGCTATGTTTTCAACATCCGCTTCTTCAGTAACTTCGTTTGTCTTTTTCTTCTACAATAACATCAACAACAATATTTTCCTCTTCAATATTTTCTTCAACAATAACAACATCATTCACTTCTTCAATATTTTCCTCTTCAACAACAATATCATCTGCTTCTTCTTGAGGTAACCCAGTAAAAACTGTCATTGTACCACTATTTGAAGCGATTGGCTCTATGTCGAAGTTATAAGGAAGGGGAGAAAAGGAATCATAGAAGCCGGTAGGAGCATCAGTAGTAGGAACAGCTTCAGAAATAGATTGAGCTATTGGAGGATGGTCCGAAGAAATAATTGGCTCCCCCACGCTAACAGGAACAGCATCAATGATGACGCGCTGTCCCGAAACTTCTGCTTAGACCGAACCTTCAAAGTTCTGTCCCGCAGCTAAGATAAGAGCGGAACTGCTATTCCCTTCAACAAAGCAATCTCTAATCTCCCCTTCTTCTACTTCAGAAGGGTACACCGGTCTTTTTGGTTTCTTTTTCTTCTTCTCAGGGAGAACCAATTTTCGTTTCCCCTTACCTTCAATAACTTCTTCCTCAACTTTTTGCCTACCTTCAACGATCTAAATACCGAGGCTTGGGCGAGGAGGAGGAACTTCAGTTTGAAGTTCGGAATCGGGTTCAACCTGAAGCACAAACATTTGTCCCGTAAGAAAAAATTCAATGGTAGTTCTAGATAATACTAAAAGAAAGAAGAGTACGAACCTTACATTCAAACTTGTAGTCATCAAAATTTAACCGCCAAGGACAATAGCTTGGGAAACGTTTATGAACCCTTTGAATTTCATCTTTGGAGATGTTACCAAAAACCCAAGGACCTTTAATTATAATTGGAGTATGATACCACTTATAGTCATGATCTTGAAAAATTCTTTCTTTTGTGGGAAAATCAATTTTGGTAAATGGAATAAACTTGATTTTTGGATCGTCAACCTCATATAATAAGGGAAATCCCGTAAGACACTTACGAACAGGGTTAACGCTCAACTTCATAAAATTCCTGATTCTGACACCATCTCTGTATGTAGAATGAAAATTTTCAACTGTATAATTGTCACGTTCTACAAAATTTGGAACGTAACAAGTAAGATTAGTTCGCCCTTCACTTCGGAGGCTACACTCATCAAGGATACGCCACCAATTTCCATTATATTGTGTAATGGATCGAGCTTGACCATGAGGAGAATCACCGCGAGATGCAAGAACTTCAAATTGGAAAGGATTTTCTTCTCATATAGTGGGAGACGAAGTCCGGCCTCTAAAGCACCAGCTGAAATTAATAAACTATGGAAAGAATAGTTAAAACTCTGAATTGCTCCTAAAGTTAGTACATCACTATTTTTGTCATAGAGTGAGACTTTAAATCCCTCAAGAGCATGTCTTCTCTTAAAATCCTCAATATTCATTGACCGATAACTGTAAGTGGCATGAGCCCGCTTATTTCTGGGGGCAGGACTGGTGGTTATAGAAGCATTAGGAGCTGGGTTACGAACAGACCGAGACACAACATATCTAGAAGAAGGAATTCTTGAAGGTCTTCCGGTTTCTTGGTGATCACCAGCAGTGTTGGGATTTCTGGAAGACATAATGTTTTTATCTGAAAAGAAAATTTCAAAGGATCAATGTATGAAGGAATCATCATAGATCATAAAGAAACAATCATAAAAATCAAAATCAATTATCAGTTCAATCATATCTGTTAAAAGCTAATCATGGTTAAATATCAAAATAAGATACTGGAGGTTAAAATCCTCAATATACATGGAGAAAGAAGATAAACAATTACTTGATCAAAAGTAAAATAAATGTGGTTAATGCTAAAAGCTCCTGAACAGTTGGGAGAACGAAAGTATTTGAAAAGTTCAAGGAAGATAAAGAGCAGCAACTTTAAGAGGTAAAGACAGAAGTGGAAAAGACTGCATCATATTTAAAGAAAAGAATAGAAACCGTCACAATTTGAAAAGGTGTTAATCCAGGCAAAGATTTGATTTTCTCGAAAAAAGGTAACTGACACAAACGTGATAATAGAAGTTACTGCCTGCGAAAAACTCGCATAACGTGCGAAAAGAAGTAATGGTAAAACAGAAGGTAATAATTATTCTTCTACTTTTTCCAAAACCTTGGATCTACCGTTGAAAGTTTTTGAAAAAAGAAGAAGAAGGGGGCAAGTTGTTAGGAAATAAAAGGAGGACGACACGTGTAAGATGATTAAGGAAAGAAGCAGTGGTTCTAAGAAGAACGAGAAGCACACAATCAAATCCGTATGAAAGGATCGAGTAAATGACAGATGTGAAACACTGAATAAATCCCTGCATGATTGACACATAAGATCGGGAAAGTAGTATCACACTGATCGAAACAGATAGCATTAAATGCTTATTGAACGGGAAAGTAAGAGTAATAAATGAACATGGAACGGGAAAATAAAGGCAATAATTACTTTTATTTACTTTAACCACATGATTAACACCTATGATCGGGACAAAGATGATTCTCAAAGAATGAAGAGTACGTGTTAATCATACAAGGTAACAGACCAAAAAAGTGAAGAGCATGACCTTTCAACCATACAATCATCCCGATCTAAAGATAATAAGGAGAACGAAAGAATGTATCTGGACAAAAGGGACCCATTAGATAATAGAAGAGATCATTCAACAGAGAGGGGGTCGGAAAATTGAAAGAAGAATAGGCTAAGGAAGGGTAATCAGAGAAGAAAGAAAAGATCATTAGGTATGTATTTATTTTGTTAGATACTATTTAAAAGTTTCACTATCATGATTCATTTTCGATACTTATAAAGATTATGAATTAAATATTGAATTAGAGACTGTAATTTGATCAAATATTTGATAAGAAAATAAATGGTTAATTGAAACCTTTCTAATTAATTGATTTTAAAGAGGATTATGTGTATCAAAATGTTAGTTAAAATCTTTCTATTTACTGTATTTTATCAAATTATTGGTTGTTCATGTCAATGAGATTTTTAGCATAAACACATCTCTTCCAGCTCGGCGGTAAATAGATGATGTTAGTTTTTTTTAAATAATAATAAAATATATTTATGCAAATATATATCTCAATGCGGCACTGTAATGCTCAGTCAATTGCTTCGAAAATAGAATTGGCAGCCTTTTTGGTCTGCCAAAAGCATTCCACAATTCGCAATGGCTCGAGCAACTGTAGGGATCCTTAATGGCATAATCAACATATGTCACAAGGTCTCCGGTTGTCTTAAAAATGGCCGTTGTAAACACTTCTTCACCTTTAAAAAAGCGAGGAGGTATAGCTGGAGAATACGTGGGAGACAGTGGCTTCTCGATGGTAAAAAGAGTGAAACGCGACGTCATTGTCTCGTCATCATAGTTATATATTCCGGAAGGAAAGTCCCTTGTAACATGAGTACGCTTGTTCAGGTTAGATTTTCCTCTTACGGTGATCCTAGCACCGCGTTTCTTGGAGAACCCTTCTTTCTTTGGATCGGTAACAAAAGTGTTTGAATCATTTCGTATAGACATTCTGCCTAAAAAACATATTAGACAATTATAAAATAGACAGGAATTATCAAAGAGATAAAATAAAGTATTATGCAAATTTACATCAAGAAACGATCGATAAATGCTAATAACAAAGTTAATGACTATCCGGAGATCGATTCTACTAAAGTATTGATGACTAAACCTTGTAGTTATTAATAAAATAATAAAAGAGAAGCAGAGTTGTCAGACAGAAAGCGGAGAAATATTAAATTTGAAAATTTGAAAATGATGCAATTTGTTATATGGCTATTAGTGAATGAAGTTGGTGTGGACCGTGTGGTGACAAGAAGAAAAGTGTCTGGAAAATACGCGAATCCCCTGGAAGTGTGAAAGGCAAAAAAGAATTGGAGAAGTTATTAATCAGTTGTGAAATCTCGACATTTATAAATCTAAAACCCGAGTGTTGTTCGATAAACGTTGAAAAATTCTAAATCTTAAAGGATTTGAACTAAAGAGTTCTGATAGACTATAAATACGTGTTGTATATTATATGATATAAGACGTGAATTTATGAAGCCAATAAGGATAAATTCTAAAAGAAAATCTCGGCTAGAATCGCATAAGTCAATAAGGAATGTTATTATTAGACGGCTATAAAATTATGTGGGCCCTAAGCTTAAACAAAGAGTTTGTGCGTGCATGAGAAAACAAAAAGAGAGCATGTGGACCCATCAAACCAAAGTTTAAAAGTTGGGATAAAGATTATCACGTGGGCTCTTTGGCTATGCATAGAGAGCGTGAGCTTATCAAGTCCCACATTTGGGTACTATAGTATGTAGGTAGGAGTTTGCCAGTATATACGTGGAAGTGACCTCGACATATTTATATTTTTAAGTCCTTGTCCTTTTCTTCCGCTAGGTAAGTTGGGAAGTCTTTAATAAGGCAGGGGAAGCCGAGTCCCTTATATTCGACAAGCCTCGATCTGCGCTTTCGCTTTAAAGAAAGAATCACTGAAGACAGATTCTTTTTTTCGGTTGAGTGAGGGCGATTTGCTCCTCTTCTTTAGCTTCTTCTGTAATAACGATAGTTAATAGCTCTAACGGTTGCTTTTGAAGATAGTAATTCTATTGGGTTCATCTACGACCAACCTCAAGCGGAAGCGAGAATGTCGGCTTGAGTAACGCAAACATTGGTGAGAATCCAATGCTTTCCTCAAGTTTTCTTCGAGCGCTTTACAAGGAGTAGCTTGCTCTTTTTCCGTTCAACCAGAGGAAATGGGATTTGAACCCATGATACAATAATCTTGTATGTTGATTTAGCAAACCAATGCCTTAAGCCACTCAGCCATCCCTCCAAGTTTTGTTGATCGGAATTGGATTGCCAGGTTGGCTGCTCTCTCAGTTCAAGTTCAGTACTCTTAAGATAAAACGACCCACTATAGGGAATTCTACTACTTGAAATATTGTGCTACACCCGGTCGCGCTCTATAATATCGGCCATACTTAGTTCGCTATAACATTTAGGTTGGATACTAATTTTCTTAATTCATTAATAACTTAAAAATTAAGAGATACGATATTTGTACTTTCCTAAAGCTGGTACACGTGGAGGATGTATATATAGATTTTTATGTAACCGAAATGTATAGGTTACGGTAGAAGTTCAGTTGGTTAATTATGGAAGTATATTTGGTTTATTTTAAAAGTTCAGTTAGGCTTATTATAAAAATTTATTTAGTTTATTATGGAAATATACTTGGCTTATTTTAGAAACCTGATTGGCTTATTATAAAAGGCCAATAATTATTTAAGATCCTAGCAGAAAGAGGATAAATCTTTATAACTATTTAAGATCCTAGTAAAATGAGGATAATCTTTATAATTACTTAAGATAAATATATATCTCATCAGAAAGTGAATAAATTCTTGTAATCATTTTAAGATAATTATAAATCCTAACAGAAAAATGATAAGATTGACATGAACTCTTATAATTTTTTAAGATAATTATAAATTCTAGCAGAAAGAGGGTAAGACTGACATGACTTTTTATAATTATTTAAGATAATTATAAATCCTAAACATAAAAGGGGATAAGATAGGTAAGGATTTTCGTTGATATTGCAAATAACAACAAATCCTATCAAGAATCTGGTTATTACATGGGTTATACACAAATCTTGGAGGTTATTAAGATAAATACCAATCTCATCAATTATAATTGTTTTCTGCTTATAAATAGAGGTTGAATTCCAAATCAAAGGATTAACAATTTTTATTCATTTTCTCCTATACATACCCGCATAGAGCGTTTTTCTTACTTTAGGTCAGAGTGTATTTGCAGGTATCCCCCACCGTTCATTAGCAATAAAGCTTCCATCAGCATCCACAATTCTCATCTATAACTTTTGAAGAATTGAAGCAACAACTAAGATTTAATTGTTTTACACAAATCTCGAAGATTGTTGAGATAATTAATTTTGCAATAACACCTCATATTTTCAATATGTAGAAATGTCATAAAACATATATAGGGAGGAGGTGTTGGTTGAAAATGCATATAGACCAAGATGCATCATCTTGCCTATGTTGTATGCCCGAGGGAGCATATGATGCGTGTCATAAATACAATAAATTAGTGGTCTTAATTCCACTTTATTAAGAAGTAATATAATCCCATGAAGAGAAAGGAGTTTTAGTTATCTAAATTGTCACAAAGGGGGTTTTGTTTAGGTCTTGAGCAAAGTAATTAAGAAAGCAATTAAAATATTAAGTTGTAAGCAATGAAGAGAGATAAGTTCGAGGAATCCTTCTTCTTTACTAAACATTCATCAAGTTAGTATACTCATCCATTCATTGTTAATCACAAATTATTACCAACCGTAGAATAACGACTAGATCAGTGGTATCCCCGAAATTCCTTATATATATGAAAGTTCTCGACAACCAGATTCTAGTATATCACTACAAGTGTAATTTGGTTGAATGTTTTATATTTTGTGAATTTATAGGTCAATCCTAGTAGTTAAACTCTTAGATCAGGTTCCACTTACTAGTGTTGTTTATACATACAGTTGCTCCACGGAAGACATCTGCAAGGTGTCGTGTTTTCTACTTGTATATTAGTTATTAGACTTTTCTGTCAATTCAATACTAGCATTAGATTAAATCAACAAAACAATTTAGTTGTCCACCTAAATAATTTATCATAATCATCAACATCAACATTCATAATAGTATAAATAAACGATAATCAAATGAAGAACTCAAAATAGATTTATATAATAACCCACATCATGTCTAGAACTTATGATTCCTCAATCAATTATAGGTTTACCTACTCATGGATGTAAAAGCATCCATGTTAAACATAAGAGTAAAGAGAATTCGTTAGGTGATAAAACCGCTCGAAAACTCTAACTCATGTTACTTATGTTTTTGATCTTCTCCAAGGCCTGCAAAGTCGTGTAAAAAGTTTGTTCGAAGGGTTATGGAAGTTTTTTTATATAGTTCTCACCAAATTTATGTGTTAGAGTCGTAATGGAACCAGTTTACCTTGATTTAGAAGTTAAAAACGTGTCTTAGAAGTGGCCCCTGTTGTATCACAATCGTTTAATACAATCCCCCATAAACACTGATTGCAAAGCCTAAAAAACGAGAGCTTTATGTATAAAATAGCGCCTACATAAGTGCCGATTGTAAAAGTATCAAAAAAGGAGTGTTTATGTATAAAATATCATCCAGAATCGGCTAATATAAACCCCTTGTATCACACCGATTCTAGGCACGACTGTTTTTCTTATAATTTTCTCATACGGACACAGAATGACCTCATTCTTTTTTCGTTGGATTCATATTTCAATTATAAACAAAATGGTGAGAAGAAATCATGGATATGAAAGTTCAATTATTTATTTGGAAGTCATTATTATATTTTCGACGTTCCTTGCTCATTTTTGTCGCATCTCTTCCACTTGTTTTGGCTCTAGACACTTTGTGTAAAACCCATTATCCTAGAATAGGTGCTCATAAGTAATAGTAGGGTTATTTTAAAAAATTTCTCATGCATATATATGTGTACACGAAAGCCTAGGGTTTATATTTTTCTCTTCTAATCTTAAAAAGAATTTTTAGCCGTATTATGCACATATACATTGGATCCTAACAATGTGAGGGAGGATCTGGTCGGAAACAATAGAAGTTAAAAGTGGTACAGTTGGGGATTGTACTTGGTTGCGAATCAAGTAGGTTTCTTCATAATTATTTTCTTTGTTTATTAATCTGATAACTTACGAGGTTGTTATAATGTTCTTGCTTCGGTTTGCTCAATTAGGTTCTCTTTTGTCATTTCAAACAACAATATGTAAAATTTGAACGCTTTTCATTCACTTTTATGTATTAGTCTTTAGTATACATTCTTAGAGATTCAGTAAGGCTTATAATTGTTGTTAAGTCCAATTATTTGTGGTTGTTATCATGTTCTTGCCTTGGTGTATTCTATAAGGCTATTCTTTCTCATTTTGAATTACCAAAATATGTTTAATTTGAACATTTGTCCTTCACTTTTGTGTATCTATATGTAACATACATTCTTATAGAGTTTTTAAGGCTTGTATTGGTCGTTTATAGTGTTTATCAAATTCTTGCTTCAATTCGCTCAATAATACATTTTTTTCATTTCTAACCAAAATATGTTAAATTTGAACCAATTTCCTTCACTTTTGTGTATTAATCTTTAATATACATTCTTAGAGACTTGTTAAGCCTTGTATTGGTTGTTAAGTTCAATTATTGGTGGTGGTTATCATATTCTTGCTTTGATTTGCTGAATCAGGTTCTCTTTTGCCATTTCAAACAAAAATATGTTAAGTTTGAACCAATTTCAATCACTTTTGTGTATTAATATTTAATATACATTCTTAGAGACTTGTTAAGCCTTGTATTGGTTGTTAAATTAACTTATCTCTAGTGGTTATCATATTCTTGCTTTGGTTGGATCAATAAGGTTCTCTTTTGTCATTTAAAACCAAAATACGTTAAGCTTCAACCTACTTTCCCTCATTTTTGTGTATAAACCTTCAATATACATTCTTATAGATTTGTTAACCCTTATATTGGTTGTTAAGTTCACTTATTTATGATGGTTATCATATTCTTGCTTCGGTTTGCTCAATAAGGTTCTGTTTTGTTATTTTTAATAAAAATTTAATAAATTTGAACCTATTTTCCTTCACTTTTGTGCATTAATCTTCAATATACATTCTTAGAGACTTGTTAAGCCTGTATTGGTTGTTAAGTTCAATTATTTTTGGGGGTTTTCATATTTTTGTTTCGATCTGCTCAGTAAGGTTCTCTTTTTACATTTCAAACCAAAATATGTTAATTTTGAACCAATTTCCTTCTTTCTTTGTGTATTAATATGCAATATACATTCTTAGAGACTCGTTAAGGATTATTTTGGTTGTTAAGTTCCATTATTTGTGGTGGTTATCATGTCCTTGCTTCGGTTTGCTCAATAAGGTCCTCTTTTGTCATTTCAAATCAAATATTGTTAAATTTGAACCATTTTCCTTCATTTTTGAGAATTAATCTTCAAAATACATACTTAGAGATTCCATAAGGTTTATATTGGTTGTTAAGTACAATTATTTGAGGTTTTTATCATGTTCTTGCTTCGGTTTGCTCAATTAGGTTCTCTTTTCTCATTTCAAACCACAATATGTAAAATTTGAATGCTTTTCATTTACTTTTATGTATTAATCTTTAGTATACATTCTTAGAGATTCAGTAAGGCTTATAATTGTTGTTAAGTCCAATTATTTATGGTTGTTATCATGTTCTTGCCTTGGTTTGTTCTATAAGGCTCTTCTTACTCATTTTGAATTACCAAAATATGTTTAATTTGAACAATTGTCCTTCACTTTTGTGTATATATATGTAACATACATTCTTATAGAGTTTTGAAGGCTTGTATTGGTCGTTTATAGTGTTTATCATACTCTTGCTTCAATTCGCTCAATAATGCATTTTTTTTTTCATTTTGAACCAAAATATGTTAAATTTGAACCAATTTCCTTCACTTTTGTGTATTAATCTTTAATAAAAATTCTTAGAGACTTGTTAAGCCTTGTATTGGTTGTTAAGTTCAATTATTGGTGGTGGCTATCATATTCTTGCTTCGATTTGCTGAATAAGGTTCTCTTTTTCCATTTCAAACCAAAATATGTTAAGTTTGAACCAATTTCATTCAATTTTGTGTATTAATATTTAATATACATTTTTATAGACTTGTTAAGCCTTGTATTGGTTGTTAAGTTTAATTATTTCTAGTGGTTATCATATTCTTGCTTTGGTTGGCTCAATAAGGTTCTCTTTTGTCATTTCAAACCAAAATACGTTAAACTTGAACCTACCTTCCCTCATTTTTGAGTATAAATCTTCAATATACATTCTTATGGATTTTTTAATCCTTGTATTGGTTTTTAAGTTAACTTATTTGTGGTGGTTATCATTTTCTTGCTTCAGTTTGCTCAATAAGGTTCTCTTTTGTCATTTTGAACAAAAAATTAATAAATTTGAACCTATTTTCCATCAATTTTGTGCATTAATTTTAATATACATTCTGAGAGACTTGTTAAGCCTGTATTGGTTGTTAAGTTCCATTATTTATGGTGGTTATCATGTCCTTGCTTTGGTTTGCTCAATAAGATCCTCTTTTATCATTTCAAATCAAATATTGTTAAATTTGAACCATTTTCCTTTATTTTTGAGAATTAATCTTCAAAATACATACTTAGAGATTCAATAAGGTTTATATTGGTTGTTAAGTTCAAGTATTTGTGGTGGTTATCATGTTCTTGCTTCAGTTTGCTCAATAAGGTTCTCTTTTGTCATTTTGAACAAAAAATTAATAAATTTGAACCTATTTTCCATCACTTTTGTGCATTAATTTTAATATACATTCTGAGAGACTTGTTAAGCCTGTATTGGTTGTTAAGTTCAATTATTTGTGGTGGTTATCATGTCCTTGCTTCGGTTTGCTCAATAAGGTCCTGTTTTGTCATTTCAAATCAAATATTGTTAAATTTGAACCATTTTCCTTCATTTTTGAGAATTAATCTTCAAAATACATACTTAGAGATTCCACAAGGTTTATATTGGTTGTTAATTTCAAGTATTTGAGGTTGTTATCATGTTCTTGCTTTCGTTTGCTCAATTAGGTTCTCTTTTGTCATTTCAAACCACAATATGTAAAATTTGAACGCTTTTCATTCACTTTAATGTATTAATCTTTAGTATACATTCTTAGAGATTCAGTATGGCTTATAATTGTTGTTAAGTCCAATTATTCGATGTATTTATCATGTTCTTGCCTTGGTTTGTTATATAAGGCTCTTCTTTCTCATTTTGAATTACCAAAATATGTTTAATTTGAACAATTGTCCTTTACTTTTGTGTATCTATATGTAACATACATTCTTATAGAGTTTTTAAGGCTTTTATTGGTCGTTAATAGTGTTTATCATATTCTTGCTTCAATTCGCACAATAATGCACTTTTTTATTTCGAACCAAAATATGTTAAATTTGAACCAATTTTCTTCACTTTTCTGTATTAATCTTTAATATACATTCTGAGAGACTTGTTAAGCCTTGTATTGGTTGTTAGGTTCAATTATTGGTGGTGGTTATCATATTCTTGCTTCGATTTGCTGAATAAGGTTCTCTTTTGCCATTTCAAACAAAAATATGTTAAGTTTGAACCAATTTCAATCAATTTTGTGTATTAATATTTAATATACATTCTTAGAGACTTGTTAAGCCTTGTATTGGTTGTTAAGTTTAATTATTTCTAGTGGATATCATATTCTTACTTTGGTTGGCTCAATAAGGTTCTCTTTTGTCATTTCAAACCAAAATACGTTAAACTTGAACCTACCTTCCCTTATTTTTGAGTATAAATCTTCAATATACATTCTTATAGATTTGTTAATTTTTGTATTGGTTTTTAAGTTAACTTATTTATGGTGGTTATCATTTTCCTTCTTCGGTTTGCTCAATAAGGTTCTCTTTTGTCATTTTGAACAAAAAATTAATAAATTTGAATCTATTTTCCTTCACTTTTGTGCATTAATATTCAATATACATTCTTAGAGACTTGTTAATCCTGTATTGGTTGTTAAGTTCAATTATTTTTGGGGTTGTCATCTTTTTGCTTCGGTCTGCTCAGTAAGGTACTCTTTTTTAATTTCAAACAAAAATATGTTAATTTTGAACAAATTTCCTTTTTTTTGTGTATTAATATGCAATATACATTCTTAGAGTCTCGTTAAGGATTATTTTGGTTATTAAGTTCCATTATTTTTGGTGGTTATCATGTCCTTGCTTCGGTTTGCTCAATAAGGTCCTGTTTTGTCATTTCAAATCAAATATTGTTAAATTTGAACCATTTTCCTTCATTTTTGAGAATTAATCTTCAAAATACATACTTCGAGATTCGATAAGGTTTATATTGGTTGTTAAGTTCAAGTGTTGTTATCATGTTCTTGCTTCGGTTTGCTCAATTAGGTTCTCTTTTGTCATTTCAAACCACAATATGTAAAATTTAAAAGATTTTCATTCACTTTTATGTATTAATCTTTAGTATACATTCTTAGAGATTCAGTAAGGCTTATAATTGTTGTTAAGTCCAATTATTTGTGGTTGTTATCATGTTCTTCCCTTGGTTTGTTCTATAAGGCTCTTCTTTCTCATTTTGAATTACCAAAATATGTTTAATTTGAACAATTGTCCTTCACTTTTGGGTATCTATATGTAACATACATTCTTATAGAGTTTTTAAGGCTTGTATTGGTCGTTTATAGTGTTTATCATACTCTTGCTTCAATTCGCTCAATAATGCATTTTTTTTCTTTCGAACCAAAATGTGTTAAATTTGAACCAATTTCCTTCACTTTTGTGTATTAATCTTTAATAAACATTCTTAGAGACTTGTTAAGCCTTGTATTGGTTGTTAAGTTCAATTATTGGTGGTGGTTATCATATTCTTGCTTCGATTTGCTGAATAAGGTTCTATTTTGCCATTTCAAACAAAAATATGTTAAGTTTAAACCAATTTCAATAAATTTTGTGTATTAATATTTAATATACATTCTTAGAGACTTGTTAAGCCTTGTATCAGTTGTTAAGTTTAATTATTTCTAGTGGTTATCATATTCTTGCTTTGGTTGGCTCAATAAGGTTCTCTTTTGTCATTTCAAACAAAAATACGTTAAACTTGAACCTACCTTCCCTCATTTTTGAGTATAAATCTTCAATATACATTCTTATAGATTTGTTAATTTTTGTATTGGTTTTTAAGTTAACTTATTTGTGGTGGTTATCATTTATTTGCTTCAATTTGCTCAATAATGTTCTCTTTTGTCATTTTGAACAAAAAATTAATAAATTTGAACCTATTTTACTTCACTTTTGTGCATTAATATTCAATATACATTCTTAGAGACTTGTTAATCCTGTATTGGTTGTTAAGTTCAATTATTTTTTGGGTTGTCATATTTTTGCTTCGGTCTGCTCGTAAGGTTCTCTTTTTTAATTTCAAACCAAAATATGTTAATTTTGAACCAATTTCCTTTTTTTTGTGTATTAATATGCAATATACATTCTTAGAGACTCGTTAAGGATTATTTTGGTTGTTAAGTTCCATTATTTGTGGTGGTTATCATGTCCTTGCTTCGGTTTGCTCAATAAGGTCATCTTTTGTCATTTCGAATCAAATATTGTTAAATTTGAACCATTTTCCTTCATTTTTGAGAATTAATCTTCAAAATACATACTTAGAGATTCGATAAGGTTTATATCGGTTGTTAAGTTCAAGTATTTGAGGTTGTTATCATGTTCTTGCTTCGGTTTGCTCAATTAGGTTCTCTTTTGTCATTTCAAACCACAATATGTAAAATTTGAACGCTTTTCATTCACTTTTATGTATTAATCTTTAGTATACATTCTTAGAGATTCAGTAAGGCTTATAATTGTTATTAAGTCCAATTATTTGGGGTATTTATCATGTTCTTGCCTTGGTTTGTTTTATAAGGCTCTTCTTTCTCATTTTGAATTACCAAAATATGTTTAATTTGAACAATTGTCCTTCACTTTTTTTTATCTATATGTAACATACATTCTTATAGAGTTTTTAAGGCTTGTATTGGTCGTTAATAGTGTTTATCATATTCTTGCTTCAATTCACTCAATAATGCACTTTTTTATTTCGAACCAAAATATGTTAAATTTGAACCAATTTTCTTCACTTTTCTGTATTAATCTTTAATATACATTCTTAGAGACTTGTTAAGCCTTATATTGGTTGTTAAGTTCAATTATTGGTGGTGGTTATCATATTTTTGCTTCGATTTGCTGAATAAGGTTCTCTTTTGTCATTTCAAACAAAAATATGTTAAGTTTGAACCAATTTCAATCAATTTTGTGTATTAATATTTAATATACATTCTTAGAGACTTGTTAACCCTTGTATTGGTTGTTAAGTTTAATTATTTCTAGTGGTTATCATATTCTTGCTTTGGTTGGCTCAATAAGGTTCTATTTTGTCATTTCAAACCAAAATACGTTAAAGTTGAACCTACCTTCCCTCATTTTTGAGTATAAATCTTCAATATACATTCTTATAGATTTTTTAATTTTTGTATTGGTTTTTAAGTTAACTTATTTATGGTGGTTATCATTTTCTTGCTTCGGTTTGCTCTATAAGGTTCTCTTTTGTCATTTTGAAAAAAATTTAATAAATTTGAACCTATTTTCCTTCACTTTTGTGCATTAATATTCAATATACATTCTTAGAGACTTGTTAATCCTTTATTGGTTGTTAAGTTCAATTATTTTTGGGGTTGTCATATTTTTACTTCGGTCTGCTCAGTAAGGTTCTCTTTTTTAATTTCAAACCAAAATATGTTAATTTTGAACCGATTTCCTTTTTTTTTGTGTATTAATATGCAATATACATTCTTAGAGTCTCGTTAAGGATTATTTTGGTTGTTAAGTTCCATTATTTGTGGTGGTTATCATGTCCTTGCTTCGGTTTGCTCAATAAGGTCATCTTTTGTCATTTCAAATCAAATATTGTTAAATTTGAACCATTTTCCTTCATTTTTGAGAATTAATCTTCAAAATACATACTTAGAGATTCCATAAGGTTTATATTGGTTGTAAAGTTCAAGTATTTGAGGTTGTTATCATGTTCTTGCTTCGGTTTGCTCAATTAGGTTCTCTTTTGTCATTTCAAACCACAATATGTAAAATTTGAACGCTTTTCATTCACTTTTATGTATTAATCTTTAGTATACATTCTTAGAGATTCAGTAAGGCTTATAATTGTTGTTAAGTCCAATTATTTGTGGTTGTTATCATGTTCTTGCCTTGGTTTATTCTATAAGGCTCTTCTTTCTCATGTTGAATTACCAAAATATGTTTAATTTGAACAATTGTCCTTCACTTGTGTATCTATATGTAACATACATTCTTATAGAGTTTTTAAGGCTTGTATTGGTCGTTAATAGTGTTTATCATATTCTTGCTTCAATTCGCTCAATAATGCATTTTTTTTTATTTCAAACCAAAATATGTTAAATTTGAACCAATTTCCTTCACTTTTATGTAATAATCTTTAACATACAATCTTAGAGACTTGTTAAGCCTTGTATTGGTTGTTAAGTTCAATTATTGGTGGTGGTTATCATATTCTTGCTTCGATTTGCTGAATAAGGTTCTGTTTTGCCATTTCAAACAAAAATATGTTAAGTTTAAACCAATTTCAATCACTTTTGTGTATTAATATTTAATATACATTCTTAGAGACTTGTTAAGCCTTTTATTGGTTGTTAAGTTCAATTATTTCTAGTTGTTATCAGAATCTTGCTTTGGTTGGCTCAATAAGGTTCTCTTTTGTCATTTCAAGCCAAAATACGTTAAGCTTGAACCTACTTTCCCTCATTTTTGTGTATAAACCTTAAATATACATTCTTATGGATTTGTTAATTCTTGTATTGGTTGTTAAGTTCACTTATTTTTGGTAGTTATCATGTTCTTGCTTCGGTTTGCTCAATAAGGTTCTCTTTTGTTATTTTGAATTTTTTTTAAATAAATTTGAACCTATTTTCCTTCACTTTTGTGCATTAATATTCAATATACATTCTTAGAGACTTGTGAATCTTGTATTGGTTGTTAAGTTCAATTATTTTTGGGGTTGTCATATTTTTGCTTCGGTCTGCTCAGTAAGGTTCTCTTTTTTAGTTTCAAACCAAAATATATTAATTTTGAACCAATTTCCTTCTTTTTTTAGTATTAATATGCAATATACATTCTTAGAGACTCGTTAAGGATTATTTTAGTTGTTAAGTTCTATTATTTGTGGTGGTTATCATGTCCTTGCTTCGGTTTGCTCAATAAGGTCCTCTTTTGTAATTTCAAATCAAATATTGTTAAATTTGAACCATTTTCCTTCATTTTTGAGAATTAATCTTCAAAATACATACTTAGAGATTCAATAAGGTTTACATTGGTTGTTAAGTTCAAGTATTTGTGGTGGTTATCATGTTCTTGCTTCAGTTTGCTCAATAAGGTTCTCTTTTGTCATTTTGAACAAAAAATTAATAAATTTGAACCTATTTTCCATCACTTTTGTGAATTAATTTCAATATACATTCTGAGAGACTTGTTAAGCCTGTATTGGTTGTTAAGTTCCATTATTTGTGGTGGTTATCATGTCCTTGCTTTGGTTTGCTCCAAATATTATTAAATTTGAACCATTTTCCTTCATTTTTGAGAATTAATCTTCAAAATACATACTTAGAGATTCAATAAGGTTTATATTGGTTGTTAAGTTCAAGTATTTGTGGTGGTTATCATGTTCTTGCTTCAGTTTGCTCAATAAGGTTCTCTTTTGTCATTTTGAACAAAAAATTAATAAATTTGAACCTATTTTCTATCACTTTTGTGCATTAATTTCAATATACATTCTGAGAGACTTGTTAAGCCTGTATTGGTTGATAAGTTCAATTATTTTTGGTGGTTATCATATTCTTGCTTCGGTTTGCTCAATAAGGTCCTCTTTTGTCATTTCAAATCAAATATTGTTAATTTTGAACCAATTTCCTTCTTTTTTGAGAATTAATCTTCAAAATACATACTTAGAGATTCAATAAGGTTTATATTGGTTGTTAAGCTTAAGTATTTGTGGTGGTTATCAGGATCTTGCTTCGGTTTGCTCAATAGGGTTTTCTTTTGTCAATTTTAACAAAAAATTAATAAATTTGAACCTATTTTCCTTCACTTTTGTGCATTAATCTTCAATATACATTCTTAGAGACTCGTTAAGGATTATTTTGGTTGTTAAGTTCTATTATTTGTGGTGGTTATCATGTCCTTGCTTCGGTTTGCTCAATAAGGTCCTGTTTTGTCATTTCAAATCAAATATTTTTAAATTTGAACCATTTTCCTTCATTTTTGAGAATTAATCTTCAAAATACATACTTAGAGATTCGATAAGGTTTATATTGGTTGTTAAGTTCAAGTATTTGAGGTTGTTATCATGTTCTTGCTTCGGTTTGCTCAATTAGGTTCTCTTTTGTCATTTCAAACCACAATATGTAAAATTTGAACGCTTTTCATTCACTTTTATGTATTAATCTTTAGTACACATTCTTAGAGATTCAGTAAGGCTTATAATTGTTGTTAAGTCCAATTATTTGTGGTATTTATCATGTTCTTGCCTTGGTTTGTTTTATAAGGCTCTTCTTTCTCATTTTGAATTACCAAAATATGTTTAATTTGAACAATTGTCCTTCACTTTGGAGTATCTATATGTAACATACATTCTTCTAGAGTTTTTAAGGCTTGTGTTGGTCGTTAATAGTGTTTATCATATTCTTGCTTCAATTCGCTCAATAATGCACTTTTTTTATTTCGAACCAAAATATGTTAAATTTGAACCAATTTCCTTCACTTTTATGTATTAATCTTTAACATACAATATTAGAGACTTGTTAAGCCTTGTATTGGTTGTTAAGTTCAATTATTGGTGGTGGTTATCATATTCTTGTTTTGATTTGCTGAATAAGGTTCTCTTTTGCCATTTCAAACAAAAATATGTTAAGTTTGAACCAATTTCAATCACTTTTGTGTATTAATATTTAATATACACTCTTAGAGATTTGTTAAGCCTTATATTGGTTGTTAAGTTCAATTATTGGTGGTGGTTATCATATTCTTGCTTCGATTTGCTGAATAAGGTTCTCTTTTGCCATTTCAAACAAAAATATGTTAAGTTTGAACCAATTTCAAATACTTGTATGTATTAATATTTAATATACATTCTTTGATACTTGTTAAGCCTTGTATTGGTTGTTAAGTTCAGTTATTTCTAGTGGTTATCATATTCTTGCCACGATTTGCTCAATAAGGTTCTCTTTTGCCATTTCAAACAAAAATATGTTAAGTTTGAACCAATTTCAATCACTTTTGTGTATTAATATTTAATATACATTCTTAGAGACTTGTTAAGCCTTGTATTGGTTGTTAAGTTCAATTATTTCTAGTGGTTATCATATTCTTGCTTCGGTTGGCTCAATAAGGTCCTCTTTTGTCATTTCAAACAAAAATACGTTAAGCTTGAACATACTTTCCCTCATTTTTGTGTATAAACCTTCAATATACATTATTATAAATTTGTTAATCCTTGTATTGGTTGTTAAGTTCACTTATTTGTGGTGGTTATCATGTTCTTGCTTCGGTTTGCTCAATAAGGTTCTCTTTTGTTATTTTGAATTTTTTTTTAATAAATTTGAACCTATTTTCCATCACTTTTGTGCATTAATCTTCAATATAGTAATATATCTGGAAACACCCGATGATTGACATTCTTAGAGACTTGTTAAGCCTGTATATTCTCAAGTGGAGGTTTTTGATACTAGAATGCAGATTTCAACTATGTTGAAACAAAATCTAGAAATTAATGGCTAGTTGAAGGCTCTAGCAATTCTAAATACTTTTATAATTGTATTCGTATTAGAAGGAGTAATAACATGATTTCTGAACTTATGGATGATACACTTTTTATTATTACAGACTCTCAAGAGCTTAGTGATCATATTGTGCATTTTTTTCAGAATAAATTCAATGGTGACATCTCTACTTTAATGGAAGAACTTTTTGATGTAGATCATAAAGTTATTTCTTTAGAGGAAAGACAAGCTATGGATTGTATTCCCTCATGAGGAAATTAGAACATCGGTTTTTGACTTAGGGGCTGATTCAGCTCCAGGTACGGATGGTTTTGCGGGTTTCTTCTACAGGCAGTGCTGGGACATCATTCATGATGACTTGGTAAAGGACGTGACTTATTGCTGGCAGAATGGAGTTATTCCTAATTGGGTTAATTCTAGTTTTCTTATTATTATTCCTAAGGTACGTGGTGCTAATACTCTCAAAATTTCAGACCAATTGGTTTAAGTAATTTCTTCTTTAAGATCTTTACTAAAATCTTCGCTACGAGACTTGGTGGAGTTTTGGTAAATTGGTTTCTGAGGAACAGGTTGCGTACTTGCGTTTATGAAAGGGAGGAATATTCATCAAAATATTAGTCTTGCTTCTGAAATGGTTAACGAATTACAAGTCAAGAGGAAAGATGGGAACGTGGGTCTCAAGTTAGATATTACCCAGGCTTTTGATACTGTAAGTTGGTCTTTTATTCTTGAAGTATTTCGTAGATATGGTTTTTCTAATCAATGGTGTGATTGGTTGCTAACGATTTTAAAATCGGCTAAGATTTCTGTGCTTGTGAATGGTAGTCCGGAAGGTTTCTTTTCTATTGATAGAGGTCTTCGTCAAGGTGATCCTTTATCCCCTTTAATCTTTGTGTTGATGGAAGATATTTTGAGTCGTAACATTACTAAGCTCTTTAGGGTGCGTCTCATGACACATATGGTAACTAAAAAGGGTGTTTCTCCTACTCACTTTTTTTTTGCTGATGATATTATGATTTTTTGTAAGGCTAACATGAAAAGTTTACAGAACTTAATGAATTTATTGGATGTTTATCAAAGATCTTTGGGACAGGTGGTTTCTAAACAAAAGAGTAAAATCTATTATGATGGAGGTTCTTTGAATAGAAGGAGAACTATTACTGATTATCTAGGTATGAGCATTGCTTTTTTTCCAGACCGTTATCTTGGTAATCAGATTATGCCTGGGACAGTTAGATATCACCATATTGCTAATGTGGTAGAGAAGATTAAAGAACAATTAGCTGGGTGGAGAGGTAAGTTATTGTCTTTTCAAGATATAATTTTTCTTGTTAAATCAGTCATTGCTAGCTATTCAATTCATAATATGGTTGTTTACAAATGGCCTAAAAATTTTATACATCAATATGAAGTAGCGATTAGAAACTTTTTATGGTCGGGTGACTCTCTTATTAGTAGATATTTGTTGTGGCTTATCATAAAATTTGTTGTCTGGTTAGTGAAGGTGGTCTTGGTATTTCAAGTATGGTGGTTACAATAAGGCAATGCTAATGAAACTTTGGTGGAATGTTCAGAATTCTAACAAGGTTTATGCCAGATTCTTGAAAGCTAAGTTTATTAAAGCTAACGCTGATATTGTTGATTATAAGGCGAAATCTTCTATTCTTTCGGGTATTAGATGGATTTATAAATATATGGAGAATCATACAAAAACTCTAACTGGGGATGGCAACAATACTTCTTTATATTTTGACGTGTGGTATGGGAATGCTAGCATTGCTGATTCTTTAGGAATTCCTAATACAGTCAAAAAACTCATTGATTTGAAGGTGGGTGATCTCTTGGTGAATAACGAGTGGGTGGTTTCTCCTAATTACCATTCTCTTTTCATTAGTGCAGGTATTGATATTTTGAAACTTCCAAAACCTTTGGGAGGATCTGATTTGAAGATTTGGATGCCTACTATGACGGGAGAGTTCTCTGTTGCATCGGCAAAGAGTTTGATTAGGTCACGTCAACCTGATTTTGCTGAAGCAAGCTATTATGGAGGCCGGCTAACATCCATCCTTGGAAGCTCAGAATTGGAAGTTGGTTCGTGCGGCGTGTGCAACAATGGACAAAGTAAAGAGTAGATTTCACAATGAAGTTATTAACAAGTGCTACTTGTGCAATAATGATGAAAAGAGTCTTGAACATATACTTTGGCATTGTAGTCTGGCTAGACGAGTTTGGCAATGGATTGGAGGTATTTTTGATCTTTCTCCTAATTGTTCCCTTATGAATTCTTACAAAGTTGCTAAGGGTAGAAGTAGAATGATTAAGGATGTGTGGTTGATTGCAATTATGGTGGTTCGGTCTGAATTATGGAGAATGAGAAACTCCATTGTTTTTGCTAAGAAAAAACCATCTTGGCCTTTATTGCGGAATAAAACTTTTCAGTTAATTCATGAGTATTCAATCATATTACGTGGGTATATGCATAATAGTACAGCTGATTTGAAGGTTATGGATTACTTTAGAGTGGTTCATAGAAAGGTGAAGGTTTGTAACCCAATTGAATGTTTTTGGAAACCACCGTTACCGAGTGAGTTGCTTCTTTGCTGTGATGAGGCTTCTCGTGGGAATCCAGGTATAACCGGTGCTGGGGTTGTTGAAAGGAATTCTTAATGTACTGTTTTGGGAACTCTTTGTATTGGGCTTGGTATTACTACCAATTTTTTAGCTGAGTTGTATGGTATAATTGTTGGATTGGAATGGGCCTTTAAGTGGAATATTGATAGTGTTTTGATTCGGTCTGATTCTATGAGTGCTATTCAGGAACTTAAGAGTTCTAAATTACCTTGGTTTGTTAGAAAACGTTGGTTTGCTATCCGAAGTTGTTACACTTCTATTCGTTATGAGCACACTTTTAGAGAAGCAAACTTTGGAGCTGATTCTATGGCTAATAGAGGATGTTTATTTTCAAATGGTGAAGGGATGAGCTTTGAAGGAAGACCTGATTTTCTTGTTTCTGTTGAACATCCAAATGTATCTTATTTTAGATTTAAATAGTTTATGAGTTTTGGGGTCGTGATGGCCTCTTTTCATGTAAACGTTGCTGTAAATATTTTTTATCATTAATATATTTTTTGACTTATCAAAAAAAATGTTAAGCCTATATTGGTTGTTAAGTTCAATTATTTCTAGTGGTTATCATATTCTTGCTTCGGTCTGCTCAATAAGGTTCTCTTTTGGCATTTCAAACAAAAATATGTTAAGTTTGAACCAATTTCAATCACTTTTGTGTATTAATATTTAAAATACATTCTTAGATACTTGTTAAGCCTTGTATTGGTTGTTAAGTTCAATTATTTCTAGTGGTTATCATATTCTTGCTTCGGTTGGCTCAATAAGGTTCTCTTTTGTCATTTCAAACCAAAATATGTAAAATTTGAACGCTTTTCATTCACTTTTATGTATTAATCTTTAGTATACATTCTTAGAAATTTAGTAAGGCTTATAATATTTGTTAAGTCCAATTATTTGTGGTTGTTATCATGTTCTTGCCTTGGTTTATTCTATAAGGCTCTTCTTTCTCATTTTGAATAACCAAAATATGTTTAATTTAAACAATTGTCCTTCACTTTGTGTATCTATATGCAACATAAATTCTTATAGAGTTTTTAAGGCTTGTATTGGTCGTTTATATTGTTTATCATATTCTTGCTTCAATTCGCTCAATAATGCACTTTTTTCCATTTCGAACAAAAATATGTTAAATTTGAACCAATTTCCTTCACTTTTGTGTATTAATCTTTAATATACATTCTTAGAGACTTGTTAAGCCTTGTATTAAAAATTGTTAAACTTGAACCTACTTTCGCTTATTTTTGTGTATAAATCTTCAATATATATTCAATATAAAAATTTAAAAGATGTTTTTTGTCATGAGAGAGAGTGTCCGTTTTTTTAGCTAGGTTTTCGTTTCTTCTTTGATTCTGGTTAACTTAGTTTTGGTTAACATGGATTTGCTGAACCCTAATCCGTGTACGGTTATAAGTAATAATCCGGGTACAATTATAATCACAATCCGAGTTCTTCTATGATTCTTAATTCAGCGATTTCAGAGTTTCAAAAGGAAAAAGATTCAATTTCGGTGGCTATAAGAGAGAAAGCTTCTTCTAAAAGCTTTAGTACATATGCTGATTTGATGAAAACCACAAAGAAGTTTGATTCAACAACTATTGATCTTAACTTTACCTAAACCTATTTCTAAAGATGGAAAAACAGCCTTGGTTATTCCTATGGAGTTATTTCATGAAGGGTGTGAGACTTGGAGGTTCAGTCTCATAGGGAGATTAAACTTTAATGGGTTAGTTTTTGCTGATGTGAAGAAATCTCTTCTTGATCAATAACAGATTGATGAGAAAAGATGTAGATTCGTGCCTATGTCCAAAGGTTTTTTTATTATCAAGCTGGAGTCTTTAGAAGATAAAGAAAAGATTTTGAATAAGGATGCATGCTTGTAGAACAACAAGTTTTACGTATTCAAGCTTGGACTTCAAGTTTTGATCCAGAGAAGCAACGTACTTCTTATGCTACAGTATGGGTGAAATTTCCAGGTTTGTATATGGAATTATGGAATGAAAAAAATTCTTTTATCTCTTGGTCAAGCTTTAGGAACTCCAATTGTGGTAGATAAGAGAACTTTGAATCATGAATACGGAGTTTCAGCCTAAAAAAAAGTAAGCGCGTATGCTTTATTTTGCTTCTGTTTTGGTTGATATTGATTTTTGTAAGGAAATTCTAAATGAAATTGAATTTGTAGTGGGTGGAAGGCGTTTTATGCAGGAAGTTGATGTTCCAAATAGACCCAAATTTTGTAGCCATTGCAAGATTGTTGGTTACGTTCTTAAAGAATGTAAAAAAGTTAAACAAACTTTTGTGAAACCTGGGCTTGAAAGGCGTGGTGTTACTGAAAAGGAGAAGTTAGTGGTGAATCAAAATCATACCAAAACTCAAAACCGTAATGAATGGAGGCAAGTAAAAGTAAAAATTATATTCATAGTTCAACTAGGAATGATGAGCTTGTTTCTAACAATCATTTTGAGGCTCTTAATAGCTTGGCTGATGAGGTTGAGAATAAAGTTGTTACAACTACACCAAGAGTTGATGAGTTACTTGATAATATTAATCCTTTATATAATTGTTCTGAAGTATATGAGGCTGAATTGGGTGTTAGAAGTGAAGGTATTATGGAAGAAGATGTTGGGAATGATATGGAAGATTTTGGCCGGCTAGATATTTATAATAGTTCTGAATTGGGTTCTAAATCATGGGGTGTGATTGCTGAATTGGAACAAGCTGAAAGAATAAGAAAATTAGAGGAGGAGAAAGTGGCAAAAAAGGAAGCATTGCATGCAAGGCTTCAGACTTTTGGTACAAATAAGGAAGCCGTACACAATAGGGAAACGGAGTGCAATATGGAAACCGTGAGCAATAAGGAAATTGATTTAGGATCGGTTTTGGAAGCTTGAATTGATTTGGTTTTGGAAACTCGTGGTAATTCTCTTGGTATAAAAGTGAGTAAAGGTAGGTCTCTTAGATTATCTGGTCGTGTTGTTGGAGATGGTAATGCTGGTAGAAGTAGTATGAAGGTATCAAATACATTTAATCTGAATAGTTCTTAATGAAAGTGCTTTTTTGGAATGTTTGTAGTATTGCTAGAGATGTAGCTAAAAATAAACTCAAGGATCTTATTAGAATACATCAACCTTTTTTGGTGTGCTTGGCGGAACCTAGAGCTGTTGTGAGTGATTCTTTCATTCAACGGTTAAATTTGAGTGATTTTAGAAGTGATGTTATTCATAATTCTACTGATTTGCGTACTGGTAATCTTTGGATTTTTTGTTCAAAAGATTTGAGTACTCCGGTGGTGGTTAATTGTAGTAGGCAAGCTATTTCTATTTCTATTTCTGGTGTTGTTGTCTCTTTTGTTCATGCAAGTTCTTTGCAAGTTACTAGAAGGGGCATGTGGAGACAATTAAATATGAATGTGGATATTCTATGACTGGTGATTGGTGATTTCAATTGTGTGCTTCGGTTGGAAGAGAAGAAAGGTGGTTGTGAACCTAGGAGTTCAGTCATTAACGATTTTAGTGATTGGATGGATAATAATGATCTTTTTGAAGCTGATGCTTTGGGTGTTAATTTTACGTGGGCTAATGGCCAGGCGGGGGGAATCAGAATTGTTAGTAAATTAGACAGAGCAATCATTAATATTGCTTGGATTAATAAGTTTGAGAATTGGCGGTGTAAATCTTTTCCTAGGGAAGTTTCTGACCATTCTCCTTTAATTGGTTTTCCTTTTGTTGTTGCTAGGCCAAAGCGGACTCCTTTTCGTGTTCAAAAGATGTGGTTTTCTCATCCTGATTTTATGAGTATGGTTG
>JAJJMC010027428.1:1409-15567 GCA_023531435.1 Papaver californicum | reverse complement strand
CCTGATTTTATGAGTATGGTTGAAACAAGCTGGAGTAGTCATGTTTAGGGTAATTCTGGGTATGTGTTTCCCTTATAAGTTAAACCGTTTGAAGAAATAAAAGAGTGGAATTGGTCTGTTTTTGGTAATGTTGATAAACGCTTAAAGCAGGCAGAATTGAAGCTTGAGGTGACGTTGATGAACTCGGACGAAAATCCTAATGATAGTACGAAACTTAATCTTCTCAAGGAGGCTCAAGTGGAGGTTTTTGATACTAGAATGCAGATTTCAACTATGTTAAAACAAAAATCTAAAAATAAATGGCTAGTTGAAGGATCTAGCAATTTTAAATACTTTCATAATTGTATTCGTATTAGAAGGAGTAATAACATGATTTCTGAACTTGTGGATGATACAGGTACTATTATTACAGACTCTCAAGAGCTTAGTGATCAAATTGTGCATTATTTTCAGAATAAATTCAATGGTGACATCTCTACTTTAGAGGAAGAACTTTTTGATGTAGATCATGAAGTTATTTATTTAGAGGAAAGACAAGCCATGGATTGTATTCCCTCAAATGAGGAAATTAGAACAACGGTTTTGACTTAGGGGCTGATTCAGCTCCCGTTCCGGATGGTTTTGCGGGTTTCTTCTATAGGCAGTGCTGGGACATCATCCAGGATGACTTGGTAAAGGCCGTGACTTATTGCTAGAAAAATGGAGTTATTCCTAATGGGGTTAATTATAGTCTTTTTATTCTTATTCCTAAGGTACGTGGTGCTAATACTCTCAAAAATTTCAGACCAATTGGTTTAAGATTTCTTCTTTAAGATCTTTACTAAAATCTTGGCTACGAGACTTGGTGGAGTTTTGGATAAATTGATTTCTAAGGAACAGGTTGCGTTTATGAAAGTGAGGAATATTCATGAAAATATTAGTCTTGATTCTGAAATGGTTAACGAATTACAAGTCAAGAGGAAAGATGGGAACGTGGGTCTCAAGTTTGATATTACCCAGGATTTTGATACTATAAGTTGGTCTTTTATTCTTGAAGTATTTCGTAGATATGGTTTTTCTGAGCAATGGTGTGATTGGTTGCTAACAATTTTAAAATCGGCTAAGATTTCTGTGTTTGTGAATGGTAGTCCGGAAGGTTTCTTTTCTATTTATAGAGGTCTTCGTCAAGGTGATCCTTTATCCTCTTTAATCTTTGTGTTGATGGAAGATATTTTGAGCCGTAACATTACTAAGCTCTTTAGGGAGCGTCTCATGACACATATGGTGAGCATTGCTTCTTTTCCAGACCATTATCTTGGTATTCAAATTATGCTTGGGACAGTTAGATATCACCATATTGTTAATATGGTAGAGAAGATTAAAAAACAATTAGCTGGGTGGAGAGGTAAGTTATTATCTTTTCAAGATAGAATTGTTCTTGTTAAATCAGTTATTGCAAGCTATTCAATCCATAATATGGCTGTTTACAAATTGGCCTAAAAAGTTTATATATCAATGTGAAGTAGCGATTAGAAACTTTTTATGGTCGGGTGACTCTCCTATTAGTAGATCTTTTGTTGTGGCTTATCATAAAATTTGTTGTCCGGTTAGTGAAGGTGGTCTTGGTATTTCAAGTATGGTGGTTATTAATAAAGCAATGCTAATGAAACTTTGGTGGAATATTCAGAATTCTAACAAGGTTTTTGCCAGATTCTTGAAAGCTAAGTTTATTAAAGCTAACGGTGATATTGTTGATTATAAGGCGAAATCTTATATTCTTTCGGGTATTATATGGATTTATAAATATATGGAGAATCATGCAAATACTCGAATTGGGGATGGCAACAATACTTCTTTATATTTTGACGTGTGGTATAGGAATACTAGCATTGCTGATTCTTTGGGAATTCCTAATACAGGCAAAAAATTCATTGATTTGAAGGTGGGTGATCTCTTGGTGAATAACGAGTGGGTGGTTTCTCCTAATTACCATTGGATACAGGTGGTGCATGGATGTCGTCAGCTTCTCTTTTAATTAATGCAGGTATTGATATTTTGAAACTTCCAAAACCTTTGGGAGGATCTGATTTGAAGATTTGGATGCCTACTATGACGGGAGAGTTCTCTGTTGCATCGGCAAAGAGTTTGATTAGGTCACGTCAACCTGATTTTGCTGAAGCAAGCTATTATGGAGGCCGGCTATACATCCATCCTTGGCAGCTCAGAATTGGAAGTTGGTTTGTAGGGCGTGTGCAACAATGGACAAAGTAAAGAGTAGATTTCAGAATGAAGTTATTAACAAGTGCTACTTGTGCAATAATGATGAAGAGAGTCTTAAACATATACTTTGGCATTGTAGTCTGGCTAGACGAGTTTGGCAATGGGTTGGAGGTATTTTTGATCTTTCTCCTAATTGTTCCCTTATGAATTCTTACAAAGTTTCTAAGGGTAGAAGTAGAATGATTTAGGATTTGTGGTTGATTGCAATAATGGTGGTTCAGTCTGAATTATGGAGAATGAGAAACTCTATTGTTTTTGCTAAGAAAAAACCATCTTGGCCTTTATTGCGGAATAGAACTTTTCAGTTAATTCATGAGTATCCAATCAGATTACGTGGGTATATCCATAATAGTACAGCTGATTTGAAGGTTATGGATAACTGTAGAGTGGTTCATAGAAAGGTGAAGTTTTGTAACCCAACTGAATGTTCTTGGAAACCACCGTTCCCGGGTGAGTTGCTTCTTTGCTGTGATGGGGATTCTCGTGGGAATCCAGGTATAAACGGTGCTTCGGTTGTTGCAAGGAATTCTCAATGTACTGTTTTGGGAACTCTTTGTATTGGGCTTGGTATTACTACCAATTTTTTAGCTGAGTTGTGTGGTATAATTTTTGGATTGGAATGGGCCTTGAAGTGGAATATTGATAGTGTTATGATTCGGTCTGATTCTATGAGTGCTATTCAGGCACTTAAGAGTTCTAAATTACCTTGGTTTGTTAGACAACGTTGGTTTGCTATCCGAAGTTGTTACACTTCTATTCGTTATGAGCATACTTTTAGAGAAGCAAACTTTGCAGCTGATTCTATGGCTAATAGAGGATGTTTATTTTCAAATGGTGAAGGGATGAGCTTTGAAGGAAGACCTGATTTTCTTGTTTCTGTTGAACATCTAAATGTATCTTATTTTAGCTTTAAATAGTTTATGAGTTTTGGGGTCGTGATGGCCTCTTTTTTTGTAAACGTTGCTGTAAATATTTTTCATCATTAATATAATTTTTGACTTATCAAAAAAAATGTTAGTCCTTGTATTGGTTGCTAAGTTCACTTATTTGTTGTTAATATAAATTTGACTTATCATGTTCTTGTTCTGTTTGCTCAATAAGGTTCTTGTCATTTTGAACAAAAAATTAATAAATTTGAACCTATTTTCCTTAAATTTTGTATATTAATCTTCAATATACATTCTTAGAGACTTGTTAAGCCTGTATTGGTTGTTAAGTTCAATTATTTTTTGTGGTTGTCAAAATTTTGCTTCGGTCTGCTGAGTAAGGTTCTCTTTTTTCATTTCAAACCAAAATATGTTAATTTTGAACCAATTTCCTTCTTTTTTTTTGTATTAATATGCAATATACATTCTTAGAGTGTCGTTAAGTATTATTTTGGTTGTTAAGTTCCATTAGTTGTGTTGGTTATCATGTTCTTGCTTCGGTTTGCTCAATAAGGTCCTCTTTTGTCATTTCAAATCAAATATTGTTAAATTTTAACCATTTTCCTTCATTTTTGAGAATTAATCTTCAAAATACATACTTAGAGATTCGATAAGGTTTGAACATAACAACCAATATAAACCTTATCGAATCTCTAAGTCTGTATTTTGAAGATTAATTCTCAAAAATGAAGGAAAATGGTTCAAATTTAACAATAATTGATTTGAAATGACAAGAGAGGACCTTATTGATCAAGCCGAAGCAAGGACATGATAACCACCACAAATAATGGAACTTAACAACCAAAATAATCCTTAATAATGTATATTGCATACTAATACACAAAAAAAGAAGGAAATTGGTTCAAAATTAACATATTTTGTTTTGAAATGAAAAAGGAGAACCTTACTGAGCAGACCGAAGCAAAAATATGACAACCACCAAAAATAATTGAACTTAACAACCAATACGGGCTTAACAAGTCTCTAAGAATGTATATTGAAGATTAATGCACAAAAGTGATGGAAAATAGGTTCAAATTTAATAATTGTTTGTTCAAAATGACAAAAAAGAACCTTATTGAGCAAACCGAAGAAAGAACATGATAACCACCATAAATAAGTGAACTTAACAACCAATACAAGGATTAACTCTATAAGAATGTATATTGAAGATTTAAACACAAAAATAAGGGAAAGTAGGTTCAAGCTTAACGTATTTTGATTTGAAATGAAAAAAGAGAACCTTACTGAGCAGACCGAAGCAAAAATATGATAACCACTAGAAATAATTGAAATTAACAACTACTAAAAGGCTTAACAAGTCTCTAAGAATGTATATTAAATATTAATACACAAAAGTGATAGAAATTGGTTCAAACTTAACATATTTTTGTTTGAAATGGGAAAAGAGAACCTTATTGAGCAAATTGAAGCAAGAATATGATAACCACCACCAATAATTGAACTTAACAACCAATACAAGGCTCAACAAGTCTGTAAGAATGTATATTAAAGATTAATACACAAAAGTGAAGGAAATTGGTTCAAATTTAACATATTTTAGTTCGAAATAAAAAAAGTGCATTATTGTGCGAATTGAAGCAAAAATATGATAAACACTATAAACGACCAATACAAGCCTTAGAAACTCTATAAGAATGTATGTTACATATAGATACACAAAAGTGAAGGACAATTGTTCAAATTAAACATATTTTGGTTATTCAAAATGAGAAAGAAAAGCCTTATAGAATAAACAAAGGCAAGAACATGATAACAACCACAAATAATTGAACTTAGCAACGATTATAAGCCTTACTGAATCTCTAAGAATGTATACTTAATATAAATACATAAAAGTGAATGAAAAACGTTCAAATTTTACATATTGTGGTTTGACAAAAGAGAACCTAATTGAGCAAACCAAAGAAAGAACATGATAAAAACCTCAATTACTTGAAATTAACAACCAATATAAACCTTATCGAATCTCTAAGTCTGTATTTTGAAGATTAATTCTCAAAAATGAAGGAAACTGGTTCAAATTTAAAAATATTTGATTTAAAATGACAAAAGAGGACCTTATTGAGCAAACCGAAGCAAGGACATGATTAACACCACAAATAATGGAACTTAACAACCAAAATAATCCTTAATAATGTATATTGCATACTAATACACAAAAAAAGAAGGAAATTGGTTCAAAATTAACATATTTTGTTTTGATATGAAAAAAGAGAACCTTACTGAGCAGACCGAAGCAAAAATATGACAACCCCCAAAAATAATTGAACTTAACAACCAATACAGGCTTAACAAGTCTCTAAGAATGTATATTGAAGATTAATGCACAAAAGTGATGGAAAATAGGTTCAAATTTATTAATTGTTTGTTTAAAATGACAAAAGAGAACCTTATTGAGCAAACCGAAGCAAGAACATGATAACCACCACAAAAAAGTGAACTTAACAACCAATACAAGGATTAAAAAATCTATAAGAATGTATATTAAAGATTTACACACATAAGTAATGGAAAGTAGGTTAAAGCTAACGTATTTTGGTTTAAAATGACAAAAAAGAACCTTATTGAGCCAACCGAAGCAAGAATATGATAACCACTAGAAATAATTGAACTTAACAACCACTAAAAGGCTTAACAATTCTCTAAGAATGTATATTAAATATTAATACACAAAACTGATTGAAATTAGTTCAAAATTAACATATTTTTGTTTGAAATGGCAAAAGAGAACCTTATTGAGCAAATCGAAGCAAGAATATGATAACCACCACCAATAATTGAACTTAACAACCAATACAAGGCTTAACAAGTCTCTAAGAATGTATATTAAAGATTAATACACAAAAGTGAAGGAAATTGGTTCAAATTTAACATATTTTGGTTCGAAATAAAAAGAGTGCATTATTGAGCGAATTGAAGCAAGAATATGATAAACACTATAAACCACCAATACAAGCCTTAGAAACTCTATAAGAATGTATGTTACATATAGATACACAAAAGTGAAGGACGATTGTTCAAATTAAACATATTTTGGTTATTCAAAATGAGAAAGAATAGCCTTATAGAATAAACAAAGGCAAGAACACGATAACAACCACAAATAATTGAACTTAACAACAATTACTGAATCTCTAAGAATGTATACTAAAGATTAATACATAAAAGTGAATGAAAAGCGTTCAAATTTTACATATTGTGGTTTAAAATGACAAAAGAGAACCTAATTGAGCAAACCGAAGAAAGAACATGATAACAACCTCAAATACTTGAACTTAACAACCAATATAAACCTTATCGAAACTCTAAGTATGTATTTTGAAGATTAATTCTCAAAAATGAAGGAAAATGGTTCAAATTTAACAATATTTGATTTGAAATGACAAAAGTGGACCTTATTGAGCAAACTGAAGTAAGGACATGATAAACACCACAAATAATGGAACTTAACAACCAAAATAATCCTTAATAATGTGTATTTTGGTAATTCAAAATGAGAAAGAAGAGCCTTATAGAACAAACCAAGGCAAGAACATGATAACGACCACAAATAATTGGACTTAACAACAATTATAAGCCTTAATGAATCTCTAAGAATGTGTACTAAAGATTAATACATAAAAGTGAATGAAAAGCGTTCTAATTTGTGGTTTGAAATGACAAAAGAGAACCTAATTGAGAAAACCGAAGCAAGTACATGATAATAACCTCAAATACTTGAACTTAACAACCAATATAAACCTTATCAAATCTCTAAGTATGTATTTTGAAGATTAATTCTCAAAAATGAAGGAAATTTTTTTAAATTTAACAATATTTGATTTGAAATGACAAAAGAGGACCTTATTGAGCAAATCGAAGCAAGAATATGATAACTACCACAACTAATGGAACTTGACAACCAAAATAATCCTTAACGAGTCTCTAAGAATGTATATTGCATATTGATACACAAAAAAAGAAGGAAATTGGTTCAAAATTAACATATTTTGGTTTGAAATGAAAAAAGAGAACCTTACTGAGTAGACCGAAGAATAAATATGACAACCACCAAAAATTATTGAACTTAACAACAAATACAGGCTTAACAAGTCTCTAAGAATATATATTGAAGATTAATGCACAAAAGTGAAGGAAAATAGGTTCAAATTTATTAATTTTTTGTTCAAAATAATAAAAGAGAACCTTATTAAGCAAACCGAAGCAAGAACATGATAACCACCACAAATAAGTGAACTTAAAAACCAATACAAGGATTAACAAATCTATAAGAATGTATATTGATGGTTTATACACCAAAATGAGGGAAAATAGGTTCAATCTTAACGTATTTTGGTTTGAAATGACAAAATAGAACCTTATTGAGCCAACCAAAGCAAGAATATGATAACAACTAAAGATAATTGAACTTAACAACCAATACAAGGCTTAACAAGTCTCTAAGAATTTATATTAAATATTAATACACAAAAGTGTTTGAAATTGGTTCAAAGTTAACATATTTTTGTTTGAAATGGCAAAAGAGAACTTTATTCAGCAAACCGAAGCAAGAATATGATAACCACCACAAATAATTGAACTTAACAAACAATACAAGGCTTAACAAGTCCCTAAGAATGTATATCAATAATATTTACACACAAAAGTGAAGGAAATTGGTTCAAATTTAACATATTTTAGTTCGAAATGAAAAAAAGTGCATTATTGAGCGAATTGAAGCAAGAATATGATAAACACTATAAACGACCAATACAAGCCTTAAAAACTCTATAAGAATGTATGTTACATATAGATACACAAAAGTGAAGGACAATTGTTCCAATTAAACATATTTTGGTAATTCAAAATGCGAAAGAAGAGCCTTATAGAACAAACCAAGGCAAGAACATGATAACAACCACAAATAATTGGACTTAACAACAATTATAAGCCTTACTGAATCTCTAAGAATGTGTGCTAAAGATTAATAAAAGTGAATGAAAAGCGTTCAAATTTTACATATTGTGGTGTGAAATGACAAAAGAGAACCTAATTGAGCAAACCGAAGCAAGAACATGATAACAACCTCAAATACTTGAACTTAACAACCAATATATATCGAATCTCTAATTATGTATTTTGAAGATTAATTCTCAAAAATAAAGGAAAATGGTTCAAATTTAACAATATTTGATTTAAAATGATAAAAGAGAACCTTATTGAGCAAACCGAAGAAAGAATATGATAACCACCACAACTAATGGAACTTGACAACCAAAATAATCCTTAACGAGTCTCTAAGAATGTATATTGCATATTACTACACAAAAAAAGAAGGAAATTGGTTTAAAATTAACAAATTTTGTTTTGAAATAAAAAAAGAGAACTTTACTAAGCAGACCGAAGCAAAAATATGACAACCACCAAAAATAATTGAACTTAACAACCAATACAGGCTTAACAAGTCTCTAAGAATGTATATTTAAGATTAATACACAAAAGTGAAGGAAAATACGTTCAGATTTATTCATTTTTTGTTCAAAATGACAAAAGAGAACCTTATTGAGAAAACCGAAGCAAGAACATGATAACCACCACAAATAAGTGAAATTAACAACCAATACAAGGATTAACAAATCTATAAGAATGTATATTGAAGATTTAAACACAAAAATAAGGGAAAGTAGGTTCAAGCTTAACGTATTTTGGTTTAAAATGACAAAAGAGAACCTTATTGAGCCAACCGAAGCAAGAATATGATAACCACTAGAAATAATTGAACTTAGCAACCAATACAAGCCTTAACAAGTCTCTAAGAATGTATATTAATACACAAAAGTGATTGAAATTGGTTCAAACTTAAAATATTTTTATTTGAAATGGCAAAAGAGAACCTTATTGAGCAAACCGAAGCAAGAATATGATAACCATCACAAATAATTGAACTTAACAACCAATGCAAGGCTTAACAAGTCTCTAAGAATGTATATTAAAGATTAATACACAAAAGTGAAGGAAATTGGTTCAAATTTAACATATTTTGGTTCGAAATAAAAAAAAGTGAATTATTGAGCGAATTGAAGCAAGAATATGATAAACACTATAAACGACCAATACAAGCCTTAGAAACTCTATAAGAATGTATGTTACATATAGATACACAAAAGTGAAGGACAATTGTTCAAAGTAAACATATTTTGGTTATTCAAAATGAGAAAGAAAAGCCTTATAGAATAAATCAAGGCAAAAACATGATAACAACCACAAATAATTGAACTTAAAAACAATTATAAGCCTTACTGAATCTCTAAGAATGTATACTAAAGATTAATACATAAAAGTGAATGAAAATCGTTCAAATTGTACATATTGTGGTTTGAAATGACAAAAGAGAACCTAATTGAGCAAACCGAAGAAAGAACATGATAACAACCTCAAATACTTGAACTTAACAACCAATATAAACCTTATCGAAACTCTAAGTGTGTATTTTGAAGATTAATTCTAAAAAATGAACGAAAATGGTTCAAATTTAACAATATTTGATTTGAAATGACAAAAAAGGACCTTATTGAGCAAACCGAAGCAAGAACATGATAACCACCACAAATAATGGAACTTAACAACCAAAATAATCCTTAACGAGTCTCTAAGGATATATATTGCATATTAATAAACAAAAAAAGAAGGAAATTGGTTCAAAATTAACATGTTTTGGTTTGAAATGAAAAAAGAGAACCTTACTGAGCAGCCCGAAGCAAAAATATGACAACCCCAAAAATAATTGAACTTAACAACCAATACAGGCTTAACAAGTCTCTAAGAATATATATTGAAGATTAATGCACAAAAGTGAAGGAAAATTGGTTCAAATTTATTAATTTTTTGTTCAAAATAACAAAAGAGAACCTTATTAAGCAAACCGAAGAAAGAACATGATAACCACCAGAAATAAGTGAAGTTAATAACCAATAGAAGGATTAACAAATCAATAAGAATGTATATTGAAGGTTTATACACAAAAATGAGGGAAAATAGGTTCAAGCTTAACGTATTTTGGTTTGAAATGACAAAAGAGAAACTTAATGAACCAACCAAAGCAAGAATATGATAACCACTAGAAATAATTGAACTTAACAACCAATACAAGGCTTAACAAGTCTCTAAGAATGTATATTAAATATTAATACACAAAATTGATGGAAATTGGTTCAAACTTAACATATTTTTGTTTGAAATGGCAAAAGAGAACTTTATTCAGCAAACCGAAGCAAGAATATGATAACCACCACCAATAATTGAACTTAATAACCAATACGAGGCTTAACAAGTCTCTAAGAATGTACATTAAAGATTAATACACAAAAGTGAAGGAAATTGGTTCAAATATAACATATATTAGTTCGAAATGAAAAAAAGTGCATTATTGAGCGAATTGAAGCATGAATATGATAAGCACTATTTACGACCAATACAAGCCTTAAAAACTCTATAAGAATGTATGTTACATATAGATACACAAAAGTGAAAGACAATTGTTCAAATTAAACGTATTTTGGTAATTCAAAATGAGAAAGAAGAGCCTTATAGAACAAACCAAGGCAAGAACATGATCACAACCACAAATAATTGGACTTAACAACAATTATAAGCCTTAATGAATCTCTAAGAATGTGTACTAAAGATTAATACATAAAAGTGAATGAAAAGCGTTCAGATTTTACATATTGTGGTTTGAAATAACAAAAGAGAACCTAATTGAGCAAACCGAAGCAAGAACATGATAACAACCTCAAATACTTGAACTTAACAACCAATATAAATCTTATCGAATCTCTAAGTATGTATTTTGAAGATTAATTCTCAAAAATGATGGAAAATTGTTCAAATTTAAAAATATATTTGATTTGAAATAACAAAAGAGGACCTTATTGAGCAAACCGAAGCAAGAACATGATAACCACCATAACTAATGGAACTTAACAACCAAAATAATCCTTAACGAGTCTCTAAGAATGTATATTGCATATTAATACACAAAAAAAGAAGGAAATTGGTTTAAAATTAACATATTTTGTTTTGAAATGAAAAAAGAGAACCTTACTGAGCAGACCGAAGCAAAATATGACAACCACCAAAAATAATTGAACTTAACAACCAATACAGGCTTAACAAGTCTCTAAGAATATATATTGAAGATTAATGCACAAAGTGCAAAGTGAAGGTAGGTTCAAATTTATTAATTTTTTGTTCAAAATAACAAAAGAGAACCTTATTGAGCAAACCGAAGCAAGAACATGATAACCACCACAAATAAGTAAACTTAACAACCAATACAAGGATTAACAAATCTATAAGAATGCATATTGAAGATTTATACACAAAAATGAGGGAAAGTAGGTTCAAGCTTAACGTATTTTGGTTTGAAATGACAAAAGAGAACCTTATTGAGCCAACCAAAGCAAGAATATGATAACCACTAGAAATAATTGAACTTAACAACAACTATAAGGCTTAACAAGTCTCTAAGAATGTATATTAAATATTAATACACAAAAGTGATTGAAATTGGTTCAAAATTAACATATTTTTGTTCGAAATGGCAAAAGAGAACCTTATTGAGCAAATCAAAGCAAGAATATTATAACCACCACTAATAATTGAAATTAACAACCAATACAAGGATTAACAAGTCTCTAAGAATGTATATTAAAGATTAATACACAAAAGTGAAGGAAATTGGTTCAAATTTAACATATTTTAGTTCGAAATGAAAAAAAGTGCATTATTGAGCGAATTGAAATAAGAATATCATAAACACTATAAACGACCAATACAAGACTTAAAAACTCTATAAGAATGTATGTTACATATAGAAACACAAAAGTGAAGGACAACTGTTCAAATTAAACATATTTTGGTTATTCAAAATGAGAAAGAAGGGCCTTATAGAACAAACCAAGGCAAGAACATGATAACAACCACAAATAACTGGACTTAACAACAATTATAAGCCTTACTGAATCTCTAAGAATGTGTACTAAAGATTAATACATAAAAGTGAATGAAAAGCATTCAAATTTTACATATTGTGGTTTGAAATGACAAAAGAGAACCTAATTGAGCAAACCGAAGCAAGAACATGATAACAACCTCAAATACTTGAACTTAACAACCAATATAAACCTTATCGAATCTCTAAGTATGTATTTTGAATATTAATACTCAAAAATGAAGGAAAATGGTTCAAATTTAACAATATTTGATTTGAAATGACAAAAAAGGACCTTATTGAGCAAACCGAAGCAAGAATATGATAACCACCACAACTAATGGAACTTGACAACCAAAATAATCCTTAGCGAGTCTCTAAGAATGTATATTGCATATTAATACACAAAAAAAAGAAGGAAATTGGTTCAAAATTAACATATTTTTGTTTGAAATGGCAAAAGAGAACTTTATTCAGCAAACCGAACCAAGAATATGATAACCACCACCAATAATTGAACTTAATAACCAATACAATGCTTAACAAGTCTCTATGAATATATATTAAAGATTAATACACAAAAGTGAAGGAAATTGGTTCAAATTTAAAATATTTTAGTTCGAAATGAAATAAAGTGCATTATTGAGCGAACTGAAGTAAGAATATGATAAACACTATAAACGACCAATACAAGACTTAAAAACTCTAAAAGAATATATGTTACATATAGAAACACAAAAGTGAAGGACAATTGTTCAACTTAAACATATTTTGGTAATTCAAAATGAGAAAGAAGAGCCTTATAGAACAAACCAAGGCAAGAACATGATAACAACCACAAATAACTTGGATTAACAATAATTATAAGCCTTACTGAATCTCTAAGAATGTGTACTAAAGATTAATACATAAAAGTGAATGAAAAGCGTTCAAATTTTACATATTGTGGTTTGAAATGACAAAAGAGAACCTAATTGAGCAAACCGAAGCAAAAACATAATAACAACCTCAAATACTTGAATTTAACAACCAATATAAACCTTATCGAATCTCTAAGTATGTATTTTGAAGATTAATTCTCAAAAATGAAGGAAAATGGTTCAAATTTAACAATATTTGATTTGAAATAAAAAAACAGGACCTTATTGAGCAAACCGAAGCAAGAACATGATAACAAACACAACTAGTGGAACTTAACAACCAAAAGAATCCTTATCGAGTCTCTAAGAATGTATATTGCATATTAATACACAAAAAAAGAAGGAAATTGGTTTAAAGTTAACATATTTTGTTTTGAAATGAAAAAAGAGAACCTTACTGAGCAGACCGAAGCAAAAATATGACACCCACCAAAAATAATTGAACTTAACAACCAATACAGGCTTCACAAGTCTCTAAGAATTTATATTGAAGATTCATACACAAAAGTGAAGGAAAATAGGTTCAAATTTATTCATTTTTTGTTCAAAATGACAAAAGAGAACCTTATTGAGCAAACCGAAGCAAGAACATGATAACCACAACAAATAAGTAAACTTAACAACCAATACAAGTATTAGCAAATCAATAAGAATGTATATTGAAGATTTAAACACAAAAATAAGGGAAAGTAGGTTCAAGCTTAACGTATTTTGGTTTAAAATGACAAAAGAGAACCTTATTGAGCCAACCGAAGCAAGAATATGATAACCACTAGAAATAATTGAACTTAACAACCATTAGAAGGCTTAAAAAGTCTCTAAGAATGTATATTAATATTAATACACAAAAGTGATTGAAATTGGTTCAAAATTAACATATTTTTTTTTAAAATGGCAAAAGAGAACCTTATTGAGCAAATCAAAGCAAGAATATAATAACCACCATAATTGTAATTAACAACCAATACAAGGCTTAACAAGTCTCTAAGAACTTTTATTAAAGATTAATATACAAAAGTGAAGGAAATTGGTTCAAATTTAACATATTTTGGTTCGAA
>JAJJMC010027420.1:1170-13412 GCA_023531435.1 Papaver californicum | reverse complement strand
TAGGCTAGTGACCCTTTGGTCCCATCAAGATAAATTAGGTAACAAAACAATTTTTGGTAATAAATCACTTTTAATTCCAACAATCCCCCACATGAATGAAGAAAGCGATGAATCAGAAAACCGGAAAACGAGAAAACGAGAAATACCTCTTAAGCAATAGGTGTCCATATGGAATTGAACCTTTGCTTAGTGAGAAGTACCGGAACTACTTGATGGACAGTGAACGCGATGTCTTGAACTGCCATCGTTTGGTGTAATTCATCAATAGCTCCTTACACGAGATATCTCTCAAGAGTGTTGTTAAGTTCACGCCGTTGTGTCCGTTTTGGCCCTGGACATATCCCGTTTCTCAGAATGCTCTAGAGAATCAGCTCAGTTCTCATAGGAAGCGACCCACTTCCTCATTCAGATAGGTGAGTTCTATCAAGAGTGTTAACTGCTACACCCCATTTCAATCTTAAATTGAAACTATAGAGCTCATTAAGACTTTCTAATAAGTCATCCTCACATGCAGTCACACTATCACATCTACACCATAGGGAAGGGACAGAGAAAATAATTCTCTGATAGTGTTTAATTTTTACCCGCCACAAATTAGTTGTCTCATTCAAAACCTTGATCTTGGGATCTCCAGTTAGCAAGGTTGAGTATCCTTCATGGCAAGTTTTAATTGATGAGCTTAAGTCCCATCCCCCTCGATGCATTACTAACTATCTCCTTGGACAAGCCTTTCGTCAAAGGGTCCGCGATATTCTCCTTAGACCTCACAAAGTCAACAGAAATAACGCCATTCGAGATTAGTTGTTTTAGAGAATTGTGTCTTCTCCGAATATGAATGGATTTTCCATTATAATTGCTATTTTTAGCATTAGCTATTGCAGCTTGACAATCGCAGTGTATAGATATAGCTGGCACAGGCCTATGCCAGAGAGGAATATCTTCTAAAAGGCACCTTAGCCAAGCGGCTTCCTCTCCTGCTTTATCTAACGCAATAAACTCGGATTCCATAGTGGACCGAGCGATACAGGTCTGATTGGAACTCTTCCAAGACACTGATCCACATCTTAGAGTGAAAACGTATCCACTCGTAGATTTAGACTCCTCTGAGTCTGCTATCCAGTTTGCATTACAATGTCCCTCAAGGACTGCAGAGTATCTCTTATAACTCAAACAAAGTTTAAAGTGTATTTTCGATACCTTAGCACTTTAAAAAGTGCATCCCAATGCTCCTATCAAACTGGTTATATTTTCTAAGTACAGATTCAAAGTAATGAGATTGACTAAGACTATATCTATTAGATTTTCTTCTAATTTTCATCCCTAAGATTACATCTGAGGGACCTAAGTCTTTTATGTCAATGTCTCATTCAACATGTTCTTAGTGGAATAAATTACATCTATGGTTGTATCCAGTATAAGCATATCATCAACATACAAACATACAATTACACAGGCACCATTGACAATTTTAGTGTAAACACACTTGTCAGATTCATTTATTTTAAAATCCACTAGAGAACATTACATGATCAAAATTTTCATGCTCTAAAAGATTTTTTCTATTCTAAATCTTTTGCCTCTTCTAGGCTCAGCTTCATCTTCCTATAGAAGTATTGTCTGACAAGTAGAAAGGACATCTAGGAGATCAATATATATCATGCGAGATTCAGATTTCAAAAGAAGATAATTTTTCCAATGAACACAACATCCCTAGATTCCATATTGGTATTCAGACCAATTTCTAAAATACTAGAACTTACAACCCTAACCTTATGTAGTGTGTTCATGATATCCTATGAAGACACAATCAACAGTTTTGGGGTCATATCTATGTCCTCTTAGGTGGAGGGATAAAAACCTTATCCAAGCACCCCCCACATTTATGAAGTATGCATAAAAGGGTTGTCTACTTTTCTGATCCATTAATAAGTACTTGTTCAGGATATAGCAAACTGAGAGGACGGCCTCCCCCCACAAGTTCGCAGGTAGTCCTGAACTAATTCATGGTTTTATCATCTCCTTAAGGGATTATAATTTCACCTCTAGTTTGAACTGAGTTCAAGTCAACTAGGTCTCAGGAATTAATTCTAAGGGTTTAGAATTTTTCTTGAACATTTTTTCTTATAAGACATTTTAGCATATTTATATTTTATGCAAATTTAACCTTTATGCTTACTTTCCAAATTAAATTTGGGAATGCATCCTATGCTCGCCCGATTGTTCATTGAAAAACATGACAAAGTCTGCCAAGTCCAACATTCAATGACACACAAACATAAAAGGAATCAATTTTATTTATTTAAATTGAGGTTACATCTAATTTGTAAAAACCCACTGTCTTATAGCTCTATCCACTGAGTTACACAAATTTTCCAGATTCATAAAAACCCTTATCATCTAATATACTACAAGATACAAGAATTTTACAGATGTCCGGAACATGAACAATTTCTTCAATGTAAGAATTTTGCCAAAAAATGAGCTTCAGTCCAACTTTTCCTTTTTACGCAACTGTGCTGCGGACGAGTTACCCATATAGAGCTTTTCTCCTTCCCCTACCTTCTGATAGGAGGTGAACACATATTTGTTTCCGCGGACATGTTCGGTAGCATCAGAGTCTACCCACCAGTCTCTCACATTGGTTACCAATTTGACTTCAGACACTGTACCAAAAAACTTGTTCTTTTGATTTTTCATAATAATTCAGCATTATTTTATTTATTTAAATAAAATCCTTACGATTTCTATAAACTATTGCGTAATTATATTATTATGAACACGATTTATTTAAAATCAAATAATCAACACTCACGCATGCTTCACGTTAAATTATTTTAGTGCATGATAACAACGTTTTATTATGTGTCTTGATTTTATTGCATTAAATTTAGTGCATAAATTTTAATGCATCTTATCGTTTCATCAAACGTGACCTACGGTTGTTAATTTGAGTGTATTAACCGTTTTAATAATTTCAAGACAGCATGCATAAGATTCATATATTAAAATATATTATGATTATAATTAAGAAATCATACCTGTATATTATGATTCGTCCACATTCAGTTTCTTGTTTCCTTTAGAACGACCAAGGAAACTGCCTCCGAAAATTTCGCAATTTAACGACCAAGAAAACTGCCTCCGAAAAACCACCAGAAGCAGATAACCCAGATTCATAATTAACCAGGAATTGAACACTTTCCTCTGACGAAAATGAAGAAAACAAACAAACCCCGGATGACCACCTTACTAGGACTTTAAGTCTGAGCCCAACCCAAATTAAGTGCCCAAATCCACTTTGTCATCACTTATAATTTTTTTTTTTTTTTTTTTTTTTTTTTTGTTGAGAAAATAGTAGAGGTGATAGAACATTATAAAAAAGCATATGAGCCACATGTGTGTCATAAGAAGGAGGGGTAAAATTGTCTTTTCATGGATTCTTCTATTAGCCCTAGCAAATCACCCTCACCTTCTTCTTCGCCTGTTCTCTACTCGGTGACACCAAATTCTATTCCCTGATTTCCTGAGTTTCGGTCCAACACTGATTAACTCCGGCCACGATTCATTCACAAATACCCATCAATCACAGCCAAATCATCAGTCACGGCAGGCCATTTCCGCTGTTTCACGGTCATCTCCGCTATCATTACAGGTCTATGGTTAATCATCATCGGCAGCAATACAAAGATCTAGCTGGTAACCCATCTTCCTAATTGGCGAGTTATAGAACTCAGAACCAATTCTTCTCTGTTCACAAAACCATACCAACTCCCCATCACAGGCATTGAACCACACTACTGGAATCATTCAATTGTTTTCTTTCTTAAGTAGATCTTCATCCTCTAACAGATCCATTAACCAAAAAACAATCAGAAATTTTGAGAGAAAATTAAAAGGGTCGATTAAGACAATTGGTATGAAACAAATTTCCAGCGAATATCAGACAATCAGCCTCAGATTCATAGAGAACCATCTCGGCCATCAGTTCATCACGGATCTT
This sequence comes from Papaver californicum, assembly GCA_023531435.1. NCBI lineage: Eukaryota > Viridiplantae > Streptophyta > Magnoliopsida > Ranunculales > Papaveraceae > Papaver > Papaver californicum. The sequence continues at coordinate 9,412 of JAJJMC010027420.1, read as the reverse complement.
TATTCCCTGTCATTAATTTAACATTTAGATCAAACCCACAATCCATTCATTCATGATACCAATTCCAATAATCAAATTCATATTCTATTCATCCTGTTTATATAGCAAATAGATAATATAATTCGAATTCTTGCAGTCGGCTTCGTCGGCTTCTCAATGAATCTTCAGTCGTTTGGTGGCGTCAGAACCAAGGGATGAATGACGGCTTCCCTTTCACGTTTATTACTGGTCTTTGGTTTTGATAACTTGGTCGCTGAACTTGATTAATCTTGATCCTGCAGTTGACGATGAATATAGCTCTGTATTGTGTAAGGTACTTTTCGTGCAGTTCCGCAATTGAACAATATACAAGCCTCTGCTAATGTGTATGCAGGACTGCAGTCTTTGACATTCGCTGCAAAGAGTAGTAAAACAAGCTGGACAAGTAAGAACAGCATCCAAGTCACGACCTTTTCTTTCCTTGTGAACCCTTAACTCATCTTTATTATCAGAAACTGTCAGAGTAGTCTGTTTCATCATCATCATCATCAGAAACCGATTATAAGCCTCGTCTTCAAATTTGTTAACGACAGCCACCCCTCGGTAGAGCTCTTTTGCTTTCTCACTTGGCTCTAGCACCGCCCTATTTTGACTTTCAGATATGTACGCTTTGCAACAACCAAGCATCACCTTCAACATTTCTCGTTTTCTTGTTACAGAAAAATAAATATCGAGTTAAGATTGTTGGAGAAAAATTATTCCTTTCTGATTGTTGGAGAAAAATTATTCCTGTAACAAAGAAACAAACCAAAACACCAGAAGCTTCGCAACTGTTAACGTTAGCGCAAATAACACATTTTCAGACAATCACTCAAAACACAGATAAGAGGAGTCGCCTGTTCAACAGACTGCCCTTAACTCGATATTTGCCAGGTACACTTTAGAAAAGTGTTGCTATACCTTTTAGACTTGGCAAATCGAATCCAGGATAAAACCTCTTGATACCAACCCAGTTAGCAAGACTCGTTGGCCCGTTGTGAACTTAACAGAAGAATAAGATAAAAATAAATCTATTGCGCACAACAAAGCGAGAAGAGGGGAAAAGACGACAGGATAGTAGCTGCGTCTGGGGTAAGTTGAAAATGAAAATTCTTTTTCTTTTATAGACAAATTTGAGAGAAGAGAATTAAATTGTATTTATGAAAAATCTTTTAATTTAATTCTCATTAATTCACATAAATAATAAAACGGTTTTTTAATTCACATAAATAATGAAACGGTTTTAATATTTATTATATGAATTTAAAATAAAACCATTAACTCTTGATAGGCACACGCTGGGCACACGCCGGCTCACGCCAAGCATACGATGGCTCACGCAAAACATACGCAAAAAAACACAAGCAAGCTCCGCAAGCCCGCGTGCGTGCTTCGGTGCAAAGCACCGCACATGTGTGAATTTGCCCACTAGCCCATTCCCTTAGTCTATATCCAATCCACACGTTTTTCGCTTAGAAGTAACTTTCGTGGTAATTAGATAGACTTCATCCTTGGTTTATCTCATGCGGGACAAACCAAAGGTTTCTCATTCACATAGAAGTGAAAAATGGATTTTTTATTTCCACACACAATATAGGCTAGTGACCCTTTGGTCCCATCAAGATAATTTTTGTAACAAAATATTTTTGTTTTTGTAAATAAGCAATAAATTCATTTTTAATTCTAACAAAACCTTGTTTCTCTATTTCAGTGGAATGCACTTATTAGTGGATACACAAGAAATGAGCATTGGGTTGATGCGATTTTGGTTTTCTGTGAAATGCTTATGGTGTTAGAGTTTGAACCTGATAATTTTACCATGCCGTGTGTTATTAAAGCTTGTGGGGGGATTTCGAGTGTAGAACTTGGACAAGGAACTCATGGTTTGGTTATAAAGATGGGATTGGATTCAGATTTGTTTGTAGGTAACGCTTTGATTGCCATGTATGGGAAATGTGGGGTTACTCGAGATGCAGTTACTGTGTTTGAGATAATGCCTGAAAAGAATTTGGTTTCATTCAATTCTTTGATTCGCGGCTATTGGGAGAACGGGTTTTTGGATGAAAGCTTTGATGTATTTAGGAAGATGTTAGCATCTGTAGACGGTTTGAGACCTGATGTAGCAACTATGGTGACAATGCTTCCTGTTTGTGCAGAGGAAGGAAAGGTGGAGATGGGGATGTTACTGCATGGGTTGGTTGTGAAGCTAGGTTTGAATTAAGAGATGATGGTGAGCAATGCCTTAGTTGATATGTATATTAAGTGTGGGTATATATCAAATGCTCGGGTCCTGTTTGACAAGAATGTTCAGAAGAATGTAGTCTCCTGGAATGTTATGATTGGTGGGTACTCAAGAAAATGAAATGTCCAAGAAACCTTTGATTTGCTACGCAAAATGCAAGAGGAATATATGGGAGCAAATGTGATCACGATCTTGAATGCATTGCCGGTTTGTGTAGAGCATTCAGAAATGTGTAGCTTGAAGGAGCTACATGGCTACTCTTTCAGAAATGGAATTTCATTGCAATGAAATGGTAACTAACGCTCTCATTGCTACCTATGCTAAATGTGGATCTTTGGGTGCTTCAAACCGTATTTTTGTTGCCATGGAGATCAAGACTGTGAATTCTTGGAATGCAGTCATTGGGGGGAATGCACAAAATCGAGATCCAAGAAGTGCAGTAGAATTATTTTGACATTCAATAATGATTTTGGTTCAAGTTTTTTTCTGTCTGTCAATGTAATGCGGGTTAAACCGTAAAAAAACCAAACCCGCCCGACCCGACTCGGGTCGGTTTTAAATCGACCCGTCTATGGACGGGTTGGTAGTTGGTTTGATTTTTAAAACCCGCCTATAAACGGGTTGGTAGTTGGTTTTACCCCAAACCGACCCGCCCGCCCGTTGTGCAACCCTAATTATGAGTTTCGTTTTCTTTACCGTAAAATTTATTGCTGAAACTTTTACTTACATGGATTTTCTACCGGAGGAGAGCAAATTAAGGAAAAATTTTATTCTCCTTTTTCATTTTCTTCTGCTTTAGAAAACATTGGAATATATGGTTTCGGTTTCCTTCGTGTATTTTGAAATTACCGAAAAAGTACATGTAGGCTGGCGCAGTGTCTGTCGGTACCGTAAGCTTGGTTTGCTGAGTACAAGGCAAATGCCGGTAGTGGTAGGTGTTGGGGAATAAAAATGTTTATTACTTAAATTAATGTTTTATTACTTAAATTAATTTTTGTTACTATAATTAGCTTGATGGGTGCTTGGATCACTAGTCCAAACTTGGGTGGAATTATAGCCATCCATTTTCACTTCTTAGTGAATGAGAAACCTTTGGTTGTCCCACATTAGGCAAACCAAGGAGGGAGTTCATGCATATTACCACATGTGTTCTATATAAGGAAAAGAACTAGTGGATTGGATATGGACTTGGGAAATGGACTAGTGGGCAAATGCATACATGTGCGGTGCTTCGCACCGAAGCACCGCAGGCCGCGGGCTTGCGGAGCTTGCGTGTGCTTTTGCGTGTGCTTTTGGCGTGAGCCTCGGTGCGACCCTCGGTGCGATCCTCGGTGCGAGCCTCGGTGCGAGCCTCGGTGCGAGCCTTGGCGTGAGCCTTGGCGTGAGCTTGCCGTGTGCTTGCCGTGTGCTTGCCGTGTGTCTGCAAGTGCACACGTGTACCCATCAATGAGAAAACGTTTCTTTAATTTTAAAATAAATATTTTACCGTTTTCATTAAATGTAAAATAAATAACGTTTGGTTTAATGGGGATTTAATATTTGAAATTAAAATTTTCACCGTTTTAAAAACTCAAAGGTTTTCTTCTCCTATAAAAGAACAACTTGTCTAAGGTTTTTCTTTACCCCAGTCGCAGCCACTGTCCTGACGACTTTTCCCCTCTTCTTGCTTTGATTTGCGCACTAGTTTACTTTTCTTTACTTTCATCTACTGTTAAGTTCACAACGGGCCAACGAGCTTTGCTAGCTGGGTTGGTATCAGGTGATTTTATCCTAAATTCAAATTTGTCACTGAAAGGGTATAGCAGCATCTTCCTGAAGGTGTACCTGGCAAATATTGAGTTAAGGGCAGTCTGTTGAACAGGCGACTTCACCTCCTTGTTTGAGTGTATGTGCAGTGTAATTCTAACCCTCCCTTAATCATCTACAAGTTCTCTGTGTTTGTGTTTTTTCTGTTACAGGAAGGTACTTTTCCAACAATCTTAACTCAATATCTGTGCATTCAAAAATCTTCTGTAACAATGGCAAAGACTGATGTTGAGAGACCTCAGAAGTTTTCTGGCAAGGATTTTAAGAGGTGGCAGTCGAAGATGCTCTTTTTCCTGAGTTTCCACATGCTTGATGAAATAGTGTTGAAACCATATAACAAAGCTCTGGATGCTCCTGAATCATCCAAGGAAAAAGAGACCTGGACGAGAAATAACTATTTGGCAAAAAATCATATTTTAAATTGCCTTGAAGACTCTCTGTATGATTTTTACAATGCTAAGGATGATTTTTCTGCTCACAATTTATGGTCTGCACTGCAAGAAAAATACGAAGCAGAAACTGCAGGAAGTAAAAAGTTTCTGGTTGCACGTTTTTTACAATACAAGATGCTGAATGAAAAATCTGTGGTTGATCAATTTCTGGAGTTGCAGAAACTTATTAATGAAATCATTGCTGAAGGTATGACCATTTCTGAGACCTTTCAAGTTTCTGCTGTGATTGAAAAGTTACCAAGTTCATGGGCCGAGTACAAGAGAAGACTAAGGCATGAAACTGGTGAGATTACTATGATAGAACTGGGCAAGAAAATACAAGTTGAAGAGTTGCTGTGTACAAAGGACAAGAATGTCTCCTCTGGAAGAGACATGTCAAACAAAGCTCATGTGATTGAACACAAGTTTGCTTCACTCAGTCTGGACCACAACAAGCGCAAGCCTGGCCCTCAAGGAAAAGGTAAATTTCAAAAACCAAAGTCTGCTATTGGTAAGATTAAGGGAGCTTGTTATGTCTGTGGTGTGTCTGGCCATATGGCAATGCATTGTAGAAAACGTAAAGATGCGAATTTTAAGAAACAAAATGTAAACTTGGCTGAAAGTAGTAAAAATGAATTTTCCGGCACGGTGTCTGAGGTAAATTTAGTTACCAATGTGAGGGACTGGTGGGTAGACTCTGGAGCTACCAAACATGTCTGCGGAAGCAAGGATATGTTCACCTCCTACCAGACAGTAGGAGAAGGAGAAAAACTCTATATGGGTAACTCTTCTACAGCACAAGTTGCAGGAAAAGGAAAGGTTTCGCTGAAGCTTTCTTCTGGGAAAATCCTCACATTGAATGAAGTGTTACATGTACCAGACATCTGCAAGAATCTCATTTCAAGTGGTGTGCTAGATGACAAGGGATTTAAAATTGTTTTTGAGTCCGGGAAAGTGATTATCACTAAGGGTAGGGACTTTGTGGGAAAGGGCTATAAGGCTGAGGGCCTTTACAAATTATCTGTAATCTCTACTGAAATTAATAAAGTTGATTTTTCTTATGTTGTTGTCTCATTGAATATTTGGCATGGTAGACTTGGTCATGTAAATTATAAATCAATGAACAAATTGGAAAAATCTGGCTGCATTCCAAAATTAAATTTGGAATATGAACATAAATGTGAAGTCTGTGTAGAATCAAAATATGCGAAGAAGCCTTTTCAGAAAAATGTCCACAGAGTTTCTAATCCCTTAGAGTTAATTCACTCTGACTTAGTTGATATGAAATCAATCCAAACCAGAGGTGGGAAAAAATGGTTTGTTACCTTCATAGATGACTGTACTAGATACTGTCATATCTACTTGCTTAAAGGAAAAGATGATGCTCTTGAAGCATTTAAATTATATAAATTAGAAGTAGAAAACCAGATGAGTACCACCATTAAAACTGTTAGGTCTGATCGTGGGGGTGAATACGTAACTCCTATAGGAGAATTTTGTGCACAACATGGTATAATTCATGAGGTAACTCCTCCTTATTCACCACAATCTAATGGTGTGGCTGAACGGAAAAACCGAACCCTTAAGGAGATGATGAATGCCATGTTAATCAGTTCAGGACTACCAGCGAACTTGTGGGGGGAGGCCGACCTCTCAGCTTGCTATATCCTGAATAGAGTGCCCCTTAAAGGAACAGAAAAATCTCCGTATGAATTATGGAAAGGCAAACAACCCTCTTATGGATACCTCAAAGTGTGGGGGTGTTTAGCCAAGGTTTCTATTCCTCCACCTAAGAGGACTAAAATAGGACCTAAAACCGTTGATTGTGTATTTCTAGGATATCCCGAGCACACCACTGCTTATAGATTTATGGTTGTGAGTTCCGATAACTCAGAAATCGGTGTGAACACCATTTTGGAATCTAGAGATGCTTCGTTTTTCGAAAATATTTTTCCAATGAAAACTGAATCTCGCGTGATACGTGTAGATCCTCTAGATGTCCCTTCTTCTAGCCATTCATCACCGGTAGAAGAAGATGAACCTGTTTATGAGCCAAGAAGAAGCAAAAGACCTAGATTAGAAAAATCTTTTGGGCCAGACTTCATTACCTGTTTAGCTGAATCTGATCCACAAACCTATAAAGAGGCCATGACTTCGTCTGAAGCTCCATGGTGGAAAGAATCCACTATTAGTGAGATGGATTCTATTATTCAGAATGAAACCTGGGAAATAGTAGATTTACCTCCAGGGAGCAAAACCATAGGTTGTAAATGGATCTTTAAGAGAAAACGTAAGGTTGATGGAACCGTGGAAAAATATAAAGCTAGACTTGTAGCGAAAGGCTATAAACAAATAGAAGGTGTAGATTTCTTTGACACTTATTCACCTGTCACTAGAATAACTTCAATTAGGTTACTAATTGCAATCGCTGCAATCCATAACCTAGAGATACATCAAATGGATGTAAAAACTGCGTTTCTAAATGGTGAACTAGATGAAGAAATTTATATGGATCAACCCGAGGGCTTTGTGGTGAAGGGTTATGAAAAGAAGGTGTGTAGACTTAAAAAGTCTTTATATGGTTTGAAACAAGCACCTAAACAATGGCATGAAAAATTTGATCATGTAATGTTCTCTAGTGGTTTTAAAATAAATGAAGCTGACAAATGTGTTTACACTAAATCTGTCAATGATGCTTGTGTGATGGTATGCTTGTATGTTGATGATATGCTTATACTAGGTACAACCTTAGAAATCATTAATTCCACTAAGAACATGTTGAATGAGAACTTTGATATGAAAGACTTAGGTCCTGCTGATGTAATCCTAGGGATGAAAATTAGAAAGGAGTCTAATGGATTCAGTCTCAGTCAATCTCATTATGTTGAGTCAGTTCTGAAGAAATTTAACCAGTTTGATAGTAAACCTGCAAGTACTCCTTTTGACCCTTCCTGTAGACTCAAGAAAAACAAAGGCAATGGAGTCTCGCAACTTGAATATTCACGTGTCATAGGAAGTCTGATGTATTTAATGAACTGCACGAGACCAGACATTGCCTATGCAGTGAGTAGACTAAGTAGGTATACCTGTAATCCAGGACAAGAGCATTGGGATGCACTTTTCAGAGTGCTGAGGTATCTTAAATACACTTTAAACTTTCGGTTAAGTTATGAGAGATACCCTGCTGTTCTGGAAGGATACTGTGATGCAAACTGGATAGCAGACTCAGAGGAGTCTAAGTCTACGAGTGGATACGTTTTCACTCTAGGCTGTGGAGCAGTGTCTTGGAAGAGTTCCAAACAGACCTGTATCGCTCGATCCACTATGGAATCCGAGTTTATAGCGTTAGATAAAGCAGGAGAGGAAGCCGCTTGGCTAAGATGCTTTTTAGAAGACATTCCTCTCTGGCATAGGCCTGTGCCAGCTGTATCTATACATTGTGATAATCAAGCTGCAATAGCTAATGCTAAAAACAGCAACTATAATGGAAAATCTATTCATATAAGGAGAAGACACAATTCTCTAAAACAACTAATCTCAACTGGCGTTATTTCTGTTGACTTTGTGAGGTCTAAGGAGAATATCGCGGACCCTTTGACGAAAGGCTTGTCCAAGGAGGTAGTTAGTAATGCATCGAGGGGGATGGGACTTAAGCTCATAAATTAAAACTTGCCATGAAGGATACTCAACCTTGCTGACTGGAGATCCCAAGATCAAGGTTTTGAATGAGACAACTAATTTGTGG
>JAJJMC010027418.1:435512-547684 GCA_023531435.1 Papaver californicum | reverse complement strand
CGAAGTGACGTCATCATTTCCCGAAGTGACGTCAGCAATTACATCCCAAAGTGACGTCAGCAATCCCGACGCACCAAGTCAATCCCGATGCACCAAGTCAATTCCGATAGACCAAATCAATCTCGCACCAACTTTTGGATAGGGAACATTTTGAAGATAATGACAATAAGAACACGTGGCGGATCCCGTTGACAAATGGCGAAATTTGATGAATCTTCTCCGACACATGGCGAGCTTAGATGAATCTCCACCAACATGTGGCGAACTTTGATGATCTGTAGTGAAGGGTATTTTAGTAATTATCATCATTTATGTACCTTATAAATACAAAATTTATGTGTGAGAAGAGGGGACTATTGGACCGATGGATGGCTTTTTCTTCTTAATTTTCAACTGTAACCTAGAGATTAATAAAAACACCAACTTTCATTACCCGTGGATATAGGCTATTCACAGCCGAACCACGTTAAATCTCTTGTGTTAATATCTATTTTGTCTATCTTAGATTATGATCTTTGGTTGTTTTTGCTGATGAGAATTTTAGACTTGGCAGCAACGACAGCAAAGCTCAGCATTCTCGCTACCCATTATATCCCGCTACACAAGTCCAGACCGTACTCAAAGTCTGAAGCCCAACATGGACCGAAACAACTTGGACCGAAGTGACATCATCGTTTCTCGAAGTGACGTCATCATTTCCCAAAAGTGACGTCAGCAATCCAGATGCACCAAGTCAATTCCGATAGACCAAATCAATCCAGCACCAACTTTTGGTAGGGAACATTTTGAAGATAATGACAATAAGAATACGTAGCGGATCCCGTTGACACATGGCGAAATTTGATGAATCTTCTACGTCACATGGCGAGCTTAGTTGAATCTTCATCGACACGTTGCGAACTTTGAGGACATGTGGTGAAGGGTATTTTAGTAATTAATATCATTTATGTACCCTATAAATACAAATTCAATGTGTGAGGGGAGGGGACTTTTGGACCGATGGATGGCTTTTTCTTCTTCATTTTCAACTGTAACCCAGAGATTAATAAAAACACCAACTTTCATTACCCGTGGATGTAGGCTATTCACAACCGAACCACGTCAAATCTCTTGTGTTAATGTCAATTTTTTCTATCTTAGACTATGATCTTTGGTTGTTTTTGCTGATGAGAATTTTGGACGTGGCAGCAACGACAGCAAAGCGAAGCATTTCCGCTACCCATGATGTCCCGCTACACAAGTCCAGACCGTACTCAAAGTCCGAAGCCCAGCATGGACCGAAACAACTTGGACCGAAGTGACGTCATCATTTCCCGAAGTGACGTCAACATTTTCCCGAAGTGACGTCAGCAATCCCGTTGCACCAAGTAAATCACGATGCACCAAGTCAATTCCGATAGACCAACCCGCACCAACTCTTGGATAGGGAACATTTTTAAAGATAAGGACAATAAGAACACGTGGTGGATCCCGTTGACACATAGAGAAATTTGATGAATCTTCTCCGACACATGGCGAGCTTAGATGAATCTCCATCGACACGTGGGGAACTTTGATGACATGTGGCGAAGGTTATTTTAGTAATTATCATCATTTATGTAACCTATAAATACAAAATTAATGTATGAGGAGAGGGGACTTTTGGAACGATGGATGGCTTTTCCTTCTTCATTTTCAACTGTAACCCAGAGATTAATAAAAATACCAATTTTCATTACCCGTGGATGTAGGCTATTCACAACCGAACCACGTTAAGTCTCTTGTGTTAACGTCAATTTTTTCTATCATAGACAATGATCTTTGTTTGTTTTTGTTGATGAGAATTTTGGACGTGGCACCAACGACAGCAAAGCTCAGCATTCCCGCTACCCATGATAACCTGTTACACAAGTCCGGAACGCACTCAAAGTCCGAAGCCATACATGGACCGAAGTGACGTCAGCAATTACATCCCGAAGTGACGTCATCATTTTCCCGAAGTGACGTCAGCAATCCCGATATACCAAATAAATCTCGATGCACCAAGTCAATCCCGATGCACCACTTCAATCCCGATGCACCAAGTCAATCCCGATGCACCAAGTCAATCCCGATAGACCAAGTCAATCCCGATGCACCAAGTCAATTCTGATAGACCAAATCAATCCGCACCAACTTTTGTATATTGAACATTTTGAAGATAAGGATAATAAGAACACGTGGCGGATCCCGTTGACACATGGCAAATTTGATGAGTTTTCTCCGATACATGGCGAGATTAGATGAATCTCCATCGACATGTGGCGAACTTTGATGACATATGGTGAAGGTTATTTTAGTAATTATCATCATTTATGTACCTATAAATACAAAATTAATGTGTGAGGAGAGGGGACTTTTGGACCGATTGATGGCTTTTTCTTATTCATTTTCAACTGTAACCCAGAGTTTAATAAAAACATCAACTTTCATTACCCGTGGATGTAGGCTATTCACAGCCGAACCACGTTAAATCTCTTGTGTTAATGTCAAGTTTGTTTGTCTTAGACTATGATCTTTGGTTGTTTTTGCTGATGAGAATTTCGGACGTGGCAGCAACGACAGCAAACTCAGCATTCCCGCTACCCATGATGTCCCGCTACACAAGTCTGGACCGTACTCAAAGTCCGAAGCCCAACATGGACCGAAACAACTTGGACCAAAGTGACGCCATCATTTCTCGAAGTGACGTCAGCAATTACATCCCGAACTGACGTAATCATTTTTCCGAAGTGACGTCAGCAATCCCGATGCACCAAGTCAATCCCGATAGATCAAGTCAATCTCGATGCACCAAGTCAATCCCGATGCACCAAGTCAATTCCGATAGACCAAATCAATCCCTCACCAACTTTTGGATATGGAACATTTTGAAGATAAGGACAATAAGAACACGTGGCGGATCCCGTTGACACATGGCAAAATATGATGAATCTTCTCCAACACATGGCGAGCTTAGATGAATCTCCACCGACACGTGGCAAACTTTGATGACATGTGGCGAAGGTTATTTTATTAATTATCATCATTTATGTACCCTATAAATACAAAATTAATGTGTGAGGAGAGGGGACTTTTGGACCGATGGATGGCTTTTTCTTCTTTATTTTCAACTGTAACCCAGAGATTAATAAAAACACCAACTTTCATTACCCGTGGATGTAGGCTATTCACAGCCGAACCACGTTAAATCTTTTGTGTTAATGTCAATTTTGTCTATCTCCCTGTCTCCGTCGCCTAAGCAAGCGTGGAATGAAGGATCCATGAGAACTATAATATTTTCAATAAATCGACCGCTGGGACCCTTGTATATATACCAGCTGAGTCGATAATTAGTAAGACTAGTGGGAGCGTATCTCAATCCATTCATCCTGGCGCTAGCCTTCAAACAGATATGGGAACCACCGTTCACCTTAGTCAACACACGCAAACTTCATTTTCTCTATATCCATCTTCTAATCTTTTCATGTGATTGAACTTTGATAGATTTTGAGTATCGTGGTTAAACAATTATCTAAGTAGAGTTTTGAATCCTTGTATGAATTTTAGTATGCTGAGTGCAGACTCGCGTACATCAATCGGACTCATATAGGGTAATGATTCCATAGCCGAAGAACTTAGTACGCCAACTAAATAGTTTGTTTAGTGTCTACCCTTAATCGTTCACGGGTCGTTAAAATTTGGAGTACAGGTTTTGTGGGTAAACCTCTTGTAAACCCTCACGAGAAAAAACTCGTCCACTAGGGACACCTAGGGGTTTAACGGCTTATTACATATGCTAAATATAGTTAGGATTTTATTTTCTAGATTAGATTTGCTCGAGGACTAGCAAATAATAAGTTTGGGGGTAATTGATAGATACATTTATGTGTCTAATTTGTTCCCAATTTGTTTATTGTTAAAGCTCGATTGTGTACTAATTGCGTCATTTTATGTAATTGTAGGTATTTTTAGAGAAATAAATATTTGGGAAAAATCGGCTCGAAAAAATGTTAAAGGCACCCGGAAAATTTACTGAAGGCACCCCCTTGGATTTGATAAAGGCACCCAGGTTTTACTAAAGGCACAAACCCTCTAAATTCAAATCTTAAGTTTGGAGGGAAAATATTCATTTCATTTGCATGGATTCTGTATCGAACCTAAGAAGAGATTTTTTGGGTTTATTCTCTTGATCCTTGACTAGTACAACATATTCTTGCCTTGTACACATTTGGAAAGGTTACAAAAAGAAAATCACACAAATCAGATAAAATCTCGAGAGAAATTCTCACGGGATTTTCTTCTATAAGATATCTGATTCTCATTTATATTCATCATGTGAGAAGATTGGTCAAGGATACAGCGTAATAATCTTGTGTACAAACAAAGAAACATAATCAGAATTAAATCAAGATCGTGATGAAGAAAAAAAATCAGATGAAGATATTCTTTTACTGCCAAGAATCGGTTCTCATGGTTGAGAAGATTTTCACGAGTTATGAGGATTGGAGGTGGTTCTAGTATAAATGGAGATTCAATAGAAGCATACGAGGGGAGCCCATTCACAATTCTCTGCTGCTGTTCGTCACGTAAAGGAGAAGAAGAAGACGCAGACTACATTCAGAACGAGTCGCAGAACCTGTGGCTAATACATTTGAAGATTACAACGCTAAGAAAATGTCATATTTCATGTAGCTGTTTCTGCAACATTTAATTTGAATCGGAAATACATATTTGTAACAATGATTGTGGTAACATTTATAACGTTGCAGTTTTTCTGTTTCATTCATTATTGTTTATTTTCTTCTTCCAATTATAATTGTGAGCAAATGAAAAATATGAGGAGTTAAACCCCATCTCTGAGGCGATGGTGGAAGCTATTTTTTTCCAAAAAAAATATTATAATATTTATTTAATTAATTTGTGCAATTATTTGATGATTATTTTCCTTAAATAAAAATTGATTTAATAATTTTTATAGAGTAGTTGTGATTTCGTTAGATGGTTTATGCTTTGCCTAGGGTTTAGATATTCCATGCTTTTGTTATACAATTGCTACTTTAAGAATTTACTTATTGCAACATTTTAGAATTGAATTAAAATTTAAAATTGCATAATTCTAATTATTGAATTTAATCGTTATAAAAATTGAAGAAATAGTGGAAACCTAGCCTCAGTATTCTCTCAAATTGATTATCATCTTTACTTGAGTTTTTATTATTTTTAGTCTTAAAAATTAAATTTAAATTTAAATCCAAATCTTCACAAGTCTTAACAAACTCTTCTTACCACTTTACGAATTACATCAATTTTTGGCGCCGCCGACGCGGACTTGTTTTTAGAATTATTTTTAGATTTATTTTTTTTAGGTTAATTAGTTAGTTAGATTTTTATTTTATTTATTTTTACTTTGTTCTATTTTACGTTCTTTGGGTATTTCTATTTTTACTACAGGCTTGGATCTTGAATTGAAAGAAAATAAAGCCAAAGACTTTGGTGATCAAAGACTTGAAGTTAAATTTAAAGACTTGGAGTTAAAAGTTAAAGCTTAAAGAACGGAGAAGAAGACAAAGACTTTTACTTTTAGATTTTATTTTTATTAATTAGATTTGTTTTTATTTTTTTAGATTTTGTTTCTTTAGGATTTATTAATTAGGAATTTTTATTATTTCTGTAATTTTCTTTTATTTTGGACACTTTTTGGACTTTGGACATTTTATTAATTTTTAAACCCTACGGAAGGGTATCAAATATAAACTGCACAGGGAAGGACGACAATTACGATATTGTCTCAGCCCCTCGGGTTCGTACAATGATATAGGATTCGTTGGCCTGCGTCGACTACAACCGATTCATCCCCCGCATGGTAAGGGAGGTAAGCCTCGATCAACCCACGAATCCCCTGCAAGTGGGCTTTTTGTATTCCTTCGTATGCATATATAAATATATATATGTTGAGGACTTGAATACCGAACTTATTTTCTAGTAAAGGGCAGAAACTGGCCATATAAGATAAGGGTTCGGATTTCATCACCATATCCTTTCTGTCCGCCTTAGGAACACGTTACCTAACGCGAACCTAATCCTAAAATCTGACTAGAAAGAGACCTATAGGGTAACGAGCTATTGGAAATTCATTCAAAAGGATTGTATTGGTTACTTTTTTAGCTTAACTTAAAGTTCAGGAAGATTTATTTTAAGTTGATAGAGCTGCCCTGTAACCCAGGGAAAAGTTGCCAAAGAGGCAGGGTTATCAAAGCTCCTTAGAGCTTATCCTGCTTTTAATCGACTTAATCTAATTCGGATTGTTCTGAGGGATTCGTTAAAACTGTAACTAATTGACTTTTGGAAGAATAGAAGCTGGTCTAGAAACAATCTAAGTGGAGCCATCATGATTTTTGTTTGCTAGATTCAATAGGTTTGATTTGGTTGAGTCGGCCTTGTTTGTGTTTGTTTAGAATTCCCTTCTGATTAGGAGTTATTGCATGCCCAGTGAGCGTGCCTGGAGAAGAGATTCTATTGGTCGTTTGATCAGTGACAGATGTAGAAACTCTACCTTTGAAATTGAGAATTTAGGAAACCCTTCTTTTGAGAGACGAAACCTTAGTTTTGAGAATTTGTCTCTCAGTGAGGAAGTCATTCCTAATTTTCTAGTTGTGCCAGAAATGACAACCTTGAAAGCTTTATTGAATCCTACTAGGACTTCTCGTCCATCATGTATCAAGTTAGCTGAAACTCAAGCAAACTATGAGTTGAAACCTGGGATCATACAGATGCTCCCAATCTTCTTAGGGAAAGAAAATGAAAATCCTTATTTTCATATTAGGGAATTTAGAAATATGTAGTACCCTAAAAATTCACAACATGTCTAATGAAGATTTGAAACTTAGGTTATTTCCTTTTTCCCTGAGAGACAAGGCCAAATCTTGGTTATCTAGTTTGCCATCTGAATCCATCGAGACATATGAACAACTTACCGCCACCTTTTTAGCTGAATTTATCCCTACGCACAAGATATTAGCTCTTAGGCAAGAAATTTCCACATTTGGGCAACAAGAAGGAGAATCTTTGTATAGGTATGTGGAAAGGTTCAACGAATTAGTAGAACAATGTCCCCAACACGGTTTAGATGATTATAGACTAGTCCAGATCCTTTATGAAGGGCTAGATTATCCAACAACGACCTTGGTTGAGTCATTGTGTACAGGGAGTTTTGGCAGTAAGAATGTTGATGAGGCAAAGACATTTCTGTATGAAATTACCGAAAACACCCATCAATGGGAATGTGGTAAGGAACCCTAGAGAAAAATTCTACTGAGCAAAGGTAATGTCAATAGGGTAGATGGAATTCTTAAATCAAATGCTAAATTTGCATCTATAACAAAAAGGTTAGAAGCCTTAGAATTGAGTCAATCTGGTTGTGGAATAAAACCCAAGTCATATTGGGAAGGGAAGAGTGTTGAAGAGCAAGCCCATGCTCTTTACAATATCACTAGATATGATAACCGTCAAAAGTTTGACCCATATTCAGAAACCTATAACCCTGGGTGGAAAAACCATCCAAATTTTTCTTGGTCTAAGGGCCAAAATCAAGGTCAGACTAGTAACCCTCAGGTTCCCCCAGGTTTTGGTTATACTAAGAATTCTTCTAGTACAACATAATTTCAGAATCCGTTAGAAAAGACGGTCATGAGTTTAGCAGATACTGTAGCCACATTAGCTCAGAGCACTAAGGATTTACATCAGAACACTAAAGAGTTTCAGCAGTATGTCAATCAAAGTTTACGAGAAAATCAAAAGATTGTTCAGGCTAACAGTCATGCAATTTCCAATTTAGAAAACCAGGTTTGTCAAATCGCTGAGTCTTTGAGAGAAAGAGAAAAAGGCAAGTTCCCTAGTCAGCCATAACCCAACCCTAGAAGAGTTCATGAGTTATCTTATGGTGAGAAATCATCAGACCATGTGAATTCAATTAAAACCCTTAGGAGTGGTAGAGTGGTAGATAATAAGGTAACCTTGCCCAATAATGAACATCCTTCTGAGCCTATAGCTGAAGAGACTGATAAAGTCTCTAAAGAGTCTAATGCGGACCCTGCTGAGCCTGATTTTGTACCCAAAGCACCATTCCCACAACTTCTCGTACCAACTAGGAAGGAATCCAACTAAAATGATATATTTGAGATTTTTAAGCAAGTCAAAATCAATCTCCCTTTATTATATACAATTAGACAGATTCCTACTTATGCCAAGTTCCTCAAGGACCTTTGTACACGAAAGCGAAAGCTTAATGTACAGAAAAGCCTTTATAGCTACTCATGTGAGTTCAATCATCCAGAATAACACAACTCCTAAGTACAAAGACCCAGGCTCCCCTACTATTTCTTGTACCATAAGTAAATACAATGTGGATAAAGCGTTACTTGACTTAGGAGCTAGTGTGAACTTACTTCCATATCATGTGTACCTCCATCTAGGACTTGGTGACATAAAACCTACCCAGATAACACTTCAGTTAGCTGATAGGTCTGTAAAAATTCCTCGTGGTATTGTCGAAGATGTTCTTATTGAGGTCGATAGGTTTATTTATCCTGTGAATTTTGTTATTCTAGATACTCAACCTGTTCCTGACCCAGAGAACCAGATACTTGTGATATTAGGTCGCCCGTTTTACCGTTACATCTAATGCGATCATTAATTGTCTAAATGGTATAATGAATTTGTCTTTTGGTAATATGACTATTGAACTGAATATTTTCCATATTAATAAACAACCGCATGAGTTAGACGACACGTGCATTGAAGAGGTGAACATGATAGGAACATTAGTTCAGGAGTCATTACCAGACATCTTATCTGATGATACTCTAGAGTATTGCTTAATCCATTTTGTCTTAGATGATGTTAGCACTATTGATCAAGTGAATGCTCTGTTAGACTCTACCCCTATGTTAGATACTAATAGATGGAAAGCTAAGTTTGAACCACTACCAGTTTCTAATTCTACCTCAAAAGAGCCTCCTAAGTTGGACCTCAAACCATTGCCACATACTTTGAAATATGTGTTTTTAGGCCCATCTGAGACTCTGCCTGTAATTGTAGCATCCGATTTGGATAATGATCAGGAAAGTAGGCTAGTAACCGTACTTCAAGACAACAAGGAAGCTCTAGGGTGGACCTTAGCAGACATTAAGGGTATTAGTCCCACTGTTTGTATGCATCAGATTCATTTAGAGGATGACACTAAACCGTCTAGGGAGATGCAACGTAGACTGAACCCTAACATGAAAGAAGTAGTTCGAACTGAGGTACTTAAGTTGCTAGATGCGGATATTATCTACCCAATTTCAGATAGTAAGTGGGTCAGCCCCATTCAGGTTGTTCCCAAGAAATCAGGTATCACTGTAGTCCAGAATTAAAATAATAAATTAATCCCAACCCGAGTGACCACGGGTTGGCGTGTTTGTATTGACTATAGAAAATTGAACAAGGTCACAAGGAAGGACCACTTTCCCCTTCATTTTATCGACCAAATGCTAGAGCGATTATCTGGACATAGTCATTATTGCTTGTTAGATGGCTACTCTGGTTATAATCAGATTGTTATTGCCCCAGAAGACCAAGAGAAAACTACTTTTACCTGCCCCTTTGGTACCTTTGCGTATAGACGCATGCCTTTCGGGTTGTGTAATGCACCCGTCACTTTTCAGCGTTGCATGATGAGTATATTTTCTGACATGGTAATGCGGTTTTTAGAGGTCTTTATGGATGATTTTTCTGTGTTTGGTTCATCGTTTGATGAGTGCTTGCATCATTTGACATTAGTGTTGACTAGATGTAAGGAAAAGAATTTAGTGCTTAATTGGGAGAAATGTCATTTTATGGTTCGATCAGGAATTATTTTAGGGCATATCATATCTTCTAAGGGTATAGAGGTAGACAAAACCAAAGTTGACCTTATTAAGAATTTACAGGTTCCCAAAACCGTAAGAGATATTAGGTCATTCTTAGGGCATGCAGGTTTTTATCGTAGATTCATTAAGGATTTTAGCTTGATTTCTAGACCTCTTTGCAATTTTCTTGCAAAAGATGTTAAGTTTGTCTTTGATGATGCTTGTTTAGAAGCTTTTTAGAAGCTTAAAACTTTACTCACTACCGCCCCCATAGTTCAGGCACCTAACTGGAACTTACCTTTGAAATCATGTGTGATGCTTCAGATTATGTTATTGGTGTTGTGCTAGATCAACAAGAAAACAAATTACTTCATGTGATTTACTATGCTAGCAAAACTCTGAATGATGCCCAACTAAACTACACCACCACAGAAAAGGAATTTTTGGCCATTATATTTTCCTTAGACAAGTTTAGATCCTATCTCTTAGGTTCTAAGGTCATAGTCTTTACTGATCATGCTGTTTTAAAGTATCTTATGTCCAAGAAGGATACTAAACCTAGATTGATTAGATGGATCCTTTTGTTGCAAGAGTTTTCTCTAGAAATTAGAGACAAAAAGGGTGCTAAAAATGTAGTAGCGGACCACTTGTCTAGGCTTGTCTTTGATTTCCCTGATGATTCCCCTTCTGTGAGGGATAGTTTTCCTGATGAACAACTTTTCCTTGTTTCCCAATTACCTTGGTATGCGAATTTAGTGAATTATCTTGTTACTGGTCGAATGCCCCAACATTGGGGTAAACAAGATCGTTCTAGGTTTTTAGCCGAGGTTAAGCATTTATTTTGGGATGATCCTTATTTGTTTAAGTATTGTCCAGACCATATTATTAGGAGATGTATACCTGAGAGTGACCAGTCCAGTATTATTTCCTTTTGTCATGATCATGCTTGTGGGGGTCATTTTAGCACTAAGAAAACCGCTGCTAAGATATTGCAGTGTGGATTCTATTGTCCTTCGTTGTTTAAAGACACCCACCATTACTGTGTTATTTGTGAGCGTTGCCAGAAGTTAGGAACAATTTCTCGTAGAAATATGATGCCTTTGAACCCTATTCTAGTTATTGAGGTCTTTGACGTGTGGGGCATTGATTTTGTGGGTCCTTTTCCTAATTCTTTTGGTTACTTTTACATCCTTGTTGCTGTAGATTATGTGTCTAAGTGGGTTGAGGTGGTTTCGTGTAGAACAAATGACCACAAGGTTGTGGTCCAGTTTTTGAATGATATCGTTTTTGCACATTTTCGTACACCACGGGCTATAATTAGTGATGGATGGTCGCACTTTTGTAATCGGCAATTTAGGCTTTTGATGAAGAAATATGGTATTACCCATAAAGTAGCTACCCCATATCACCCACATACTAGTGGTCAAGTAGAGGTTTCCAATAGGGATATAAAACGTATTTTAGAGAAAACAGTTAATCCTAATCGGAAAGACTGGTCATTGAGGCTTACTGATGCCTTATGGGCTTACCGTACTGCGTTTAAGACCCCCATTGGAATGTCACCTTATCATCTAGTTTTTGGCAAGGCATGTCACCTACCTGTCAAGATAGAGCATAGAGCATATTGGGCTATAAAGCAACTTAAATTTTCGCTTGACAAGGCGGGAGCTCATAGGAAGATCCAACTCAATGAGTTGGACGAGATTCGTAGAGATGCATACGTAGTGCTAAGGAGTATAAGAACAAAATGAAACTTGTGCATGATAGAAATATTTTAAGAAAGTCATTTTCTCCAGGTCAAAAGTTCTTCTGTATGATACCCGTTTGCATCTATTCCCCGGGAAGTTAGCTCTCGGTGGACGGGTCCTTTTATAGTTCGCATTGTTTATCCTCATGGTGCTATTGAGATTGAGACACTAGATGGTAGTAGTTCTTCAAAGGTTAATGGTCTAAGCTTGCAACCCTTTTTAGAGCCTTTTTCTACAGGTAATGTTGAGGAGGTCCCTCTGGAGGACCCTGCTTACCTTGATTGACCATCAAGGATGTTATTGTACATTAGTAAATTTTTGTAGGTTTTGTTTTTATTTTTCTGTCTTATTTTCCAAAGAAGGATTGTTACGCTTCGCCCAGGTACTATCTTTCTGACTTACCTCTTTATTCCTCTAGTTAACTATATTTTGGTATTGCACTTTAATTTGAAACATTGAGGACAATGTTAGGTTTAAGTTTGGGGGTAAAGGAGAAACTTTTAGTTGAAATTTTAAACTCCAGAGTCTAGAAACTTGTGAACAATTCAAGGTGACACTAACCATTCTAGGTAGATGGAAACTTAATTCTTTTTCTATAGGAATTGGTGTGTCTAGCTAAATGGTCTATTCATAAAAGGATTCCTAGCTCAGGTGTTAGAAATAACATGATAGTTGTCACCATATCTCGGAATCTATCTTGACCATATCACTCTTTGTTTTTATTTTTACAATTTTTGTGTTTCTCTAAGTGATTTGGTGGGGCACCAGTATCAAATTGTTACCACTGCCAGGATGAAGTGTTTGAGATCAAGCCCCATTATTATATAAGTTAGATTATTATATACGAAAAAAAAAAGATTTACGTTTTGATAGCAATACATGCGTATTCTCCCTGTATCCGTCGCCTAAGCAAGCGTGGAATGCAGGATCCATGAGAACTATAATATTTTCAATAAATCGACCGCTGGGACCCTTGTATATACCAGCTGAGTCGATAATTAGTAAGACTAGTGGGAGTGTATCTCAATCCATTCATCCTGGCACTGGCCTTCAGACAGATATGGGAAACACCGTTCACCTTATCTAAGTAGAGTTTTGAATCCTTGTATGAATTTTAGTATGCTGAGTGCAGACTCGCGTACATCAATCGGATTCATATAGGGTAATGATTCCATAGCCGAAGAACTTAGTACGCCAACTAAATAGTTTGTTTAGTGTCTACCCTTAATCGTTCACGGGTCGCTAAAATTTGGAGTACAGGTTTTGTGGGTAAACCTCTTGTAAACCCTCACGAGACAAAACTCGTCCACTAGGGACACCTAGGGGTTTAACGGCTTATTACATATGCTAAATGTAGTCGCGATTCCTGCGAAAGTGAGTTAGGATTTTATTTTCTAGATTAGATTTGCTCGAGGACTAGCAAATAATAAGTTTGGGGGTATTTGATAGATACATTTATGTGTCTAATTTGTTCCCAATTTGTTTATTGCTAAAGCTCGATTGTGTACTAATTGCGTCATTTTATGTAATTGTAGGTATTTTTAGAGAAATAAATATTTGGGAAAAATCGGCTCGAAAAAATGTTAAAGTCACCCGGAAATCTTACTGAAGGCACCCCCTTGGATTTGATAAAGGCACCCAGGTTTTACTAAAGGCACAAACCCTCTAAATTCAAATCTTAAGTTTGGCGGGAAAATATTCATTTCATTTGCATGGATTCTGTATCGAACCTAAGAAGAGATTTTTTGGGTTTATTCTCTTGATGTGACTACTACAACATATTCTTGCCTTGTACACATTTGGAAAGGTTACAAAAAGAAAATCACACAAATCTGATAAAATCTTAGAGAAATTCTCACGGGATTTTCTTCTCTAAGATATCTGATTCTCATTTATATTCATCATGTGAGAAGATTGGTCAAGGATAAAGCGTAATAATCTTGTATACAAACAAAGAAATATAATCAGAATGAAATCAGGATCGTGATCAAGAAAAAAAAATCAGATGAAGATATTCTTTTACTGCCAAAAATCGGTTCTCATGGTAAAGAAGATTTTGACGAGTTAATGAGGATTGGAGGTAGTTCTAGTATAAATAGAGAGTCAATATAAGCATACGAGGGGAGACCATTCACAATTCTCTGCTGCTGCTGCAGCTGTTCATCACGTAAAGGAGAAGAAGAAGACACAAACTACATTCAGAAAGAGTCGCAGAACCTGTGGCTAATACATTTGAAGATTACAGCGCTAAGAAAATGTCATATTTCCTGTAACTGTTTCTGCAACATTTAATTTGAATCAGAAACACATATTTGTAACATTGATTGCGGTAACATTTATAATCGTTGCAGTTTTTCTGTTTCATTCATTATTGTTTATTTTCTTTTTCCAATTATAATTGTGAGCAAATGAAAAATATGAGGAGCTAAACCCCATCTCTGAGGCGATGGTGGAAGCTATTTTTTTCCAAAAAAAATATGATAATATTTATTTAATTAATTTATGCAATTATTTGATGATTATTTGCCTTAAATAAAAATTGATTTAATAATTTTTATAGAGTAGTTGTGATTTCGTTAGAATGTTTATGCGTTGCCTAGGGTTTAGATATTCCATGCTTTTGTTATACAATTGCTACTTTAAGAATTTACTAATTGCAACATTTTAGAATCGGATTAAAATTTAAAATTGCATAATTCTAATTATTTAATTCAATCGTTATAAAAATTGAAGAAATAGTGGAAACCTAGCCTCAGTATTCTCTCAAATTGATTATCATCTTTACTTGAGTTTTTGTTATTTTTAGTCTTAAAAATTAAATTTAAATAAATCCGAATCTTCACAAGTCTTAACGAACTTTTCTTACCACTTTACGAATTACATCAGTATTTTAGTAATTATCATCATTTATGTACCCTATAAATACTAAATTAATGTGTGAGGAGAGGGGACTTTTGGACCGATGGATGGCTTTTTCTTCTTCATTTTCAACTATAACCCATAGATTAATAAAAACACCAACTTTCATTACCAGTGGATGTAGGCTATTCACATCCGAACCACGTAAAATCTCTTGTGTTAATGTCAATTTTGTCTATCTTAGACTATGATCTTTGGTTGTTTTTGCTGATGAGAATTTTGGACGTGGCAGCAACGACAGCAAAGCTCAGCATTCCCGTTATTCATAATGTCCCGCTACACAAGTCCGGACCGTACTCAAAGTCCGAAGCCCAACATGGACAGAAACAACTTGGACCGAAGTGACATCATCATTTCCCGAAGTGACATCAGCAATTACATCCCGAAGTGACGTCATCATTTTCCCGAAGTGACGTCAGCAATCCCGATGCACCAAGTCAATCCTGATAGACCAAGTTAATCCCGATGCACCAAATCAATCCCGATGCACCAAGTCAATCCCGATAGACCAAGTCAATCCCGATGGACCAAGTCAATTCCGATAGACCAAATCAATCCCGCACCAACTTTTGGATAGGGAACATTTTGAAGATAATGACAATAAGAACACGTGGCGGATCCCGTTGACACATGGCGAAATGTGATGAATCTTCTCCGACACATAGCGAGCTTAGATGAATCTCCATCGACACGTGGCGAACTTTGATGACATGTGGCAAAGGGTATTTTAGTAATTATTATCATTTATGTACCCTATAAATACAAAATTAATATATGAGGAGAGGGGACTTTTGGACCGATGGATGGCTTTTTCTTCTTCATTTTCAACTGTAACTCAGAGATTAATAAAAACACCAACTTTTATTACCCGTGGATGTAGGCTATTCAAAGCCGAACCACGTTAAATCTCTTGTGTTAATGTCAATTTTGTCTATCTTAGACTATGATCTTTTGTTGTTTTTGTTGATGAGAATTTTGGCACAAACAATTTGGCGCTAGAAACAGGGATTGGTAATGGATTTATCCAACCTGTTACACCGAAAATTTCAACAATGGAGAAAAGGATATCAGAACCAAGACTGATAGTGTTCAGAGAAGAGATGGAATTGCTTACCATCAGATTCAATTTCAAGAAGAATCGACAGCAACAATAGATTTCAACTGCAACAACAGATTACAGCTTAACCAAAA
The DNA here is from genome assembly GCA_023531435.1 of Papaver californicum. Taxonomy (NCBI): domain Eukaryota; kingdom Viridiplantae; phylum Streptophyta; class Magnoliopsida; order Ranunculales; family Papaveraceae; genus Papaver; species Papaver californicum. The sequence continues at coordinate 531,939 of JAJJMC010027418.1, read as the reverse complement.
ACATTGATTTCATCTGGATTTCATGATCTAATAATTTCATCCATACCTTTGATTCGAACAAAATTTTTGAGAATTTTTTTATTTTGAAGATTTCGAACTGAAATTTTGTTTAAAAATTTCGCTATCAAATTTTGAGGATTTTGAACTAAAATTTTGAGGGTTCCTCACAGATTTTTCTTTTCCTCTTTAATTAATCAATTTATCCTTTACTTGAATCTGAAATTGCTATTTACTAGTTGAGTTATTTCTACTCTTCACAAAATTAGATTGTTTCTCCGGTCAATAAGTAGATTGTCTTTCAAAACAAGAAAAAGTGACTTTTTGATGAAATACTTTTTGTTCTTCACAAGAATTCAGATTTTCTTCTGAAAACTTGTCTCAAAATGAGTTTTGCTTACAGATTTATAGCCATCAAATCATGTAGACAAACCCATTCAAAAAAAAATCAATTAAAAAAAAAAACTTTAAGCATTAAAATTTCAAATTGATTTGGGAATTTTTCTCACTAATTTAGTTTAGCTTTTCTTTATGAATTAACTGCTACAATTTTTATGATTATATGAATGGATAGAACATTGGGTTCTTTAAACTGATTGCAGAGAAGGAGAATGGATGATTGAAATCACCAACATGACCATTTGAGGCTTTTTTGCAGAATGCACACTGCGTGTTTGAAGAAATACTCGAACCACACAGTTCTTTCCAACCTCAACTGAACTATTTTTGCCGTCAGTTAGACCATGGTCGCCACAATTTGTGCTCCTCTAGAAGACGTGAAGAAGGGCGAAAGGAATCATGGGAAGAAGCTTCAACTTCAATCTCTTTCGTATGGAAATTTCTATGGCAATTACAAGCTGACTCTGTTGTTAATATCTGAGTGTTCTTGAGTTGTTTGTCCTGTTCTCCCACTGGCTTCATGGCATGTCCTGATGGTCAACATTTGCGGCATCAAAGAAAATGTGACTTTGTTGTTAATGTTTGGGATTCAATCTCTGTTTTGCCTCAACGTTATCCTCTTATTTCATGCATGACAACACCTACTCAATTGGTTTCAACATATAAATACTTACCGTCAAGTTCAAGCAAGGTGATGATTTCAACGAGACTGATATTCTTTGCATGATTGGAGAAGAAACTCACTGTTATAACTCAAATCAAGTCAACCAAATACAGCATGATCTTCATCTTACATGTTGTTTAACATGAATGGAAGTACTCACACAAGTGTGGGCATGCTACATCAAGTTTTGGAAGATTCAAGTTCAAATGCTTGAATTAGCATACCCTGCAGTTGGACCATGATACTGGTGAATGTTTAAGAAGGTTTGAAAGATTGGATTGCAGCAGAAAATGCACGGAAAACAGCATCACTAGTCTAATTTTTCACTGAAGCAAATTCAAACAGCAAAACTTCAAGGATCCTTATTTGTGTTTTCAAACACTCTACAGACTTAACCATGCTATACCTCCTCTTTTTCATCTCTGGAATAACGGAAATCTCTCGTGTTCAACTACACATTGAGGCTTATGATTCAAGAGGGAAACAACCCAATGAAGAAAGCAAGAATCAATTAAGGAAAAAGAAGACATCCAGGCATATTTTCAGTGTGATATCTGAGCCTTCCGGGTGTGGCGATAAGAATCTGACACGGATTTACATGTAAACATTTCTGCTCCAACGCTTTCCTTACACCTCCAATTACAACTTGAACACTGACAGTAGGATGATATTTCAGCAATTTGGTTGCCTCAACAGCATCTTGACTTGCTAATTCTCTTGTGGGGCGTACAACAAGCACGTTTATTGGGGGTCTCTTCTGATCAAGATCGATAGAAGCTGACTTTACAACTGCTTCAATTACTGGAAGCAAAAATACTACAGTTTTCCCAGTTCTTGTCCTTGCCTAGGCTAGAACATCTTTCCCTTTGCACTTAATGGCTAGTGCTTCTCGTGGAGAGGTTAATGAATTAGTTATTCAAATGACAACAACTTCAGTTGAAGGTACCGAAGGCTCAAATGTGGCTTTCTCTAGCAAAATCGGCTTATCTCGTGACTATAATTTGTGATATCAATCGGCAAGACTCTCGCAAAAGAGCTAAATACCCCATATCCCTTTGATCTAAAATTTTCTCTTGCTTTAATTATTCTTGTTTGTATAAGTCATGAAAAGGACTCTTAATAAAATGTGAACAGGCTAAATGCCACCCACCACAACTATCGGAATGACTAGCGCAAGTAGGCATTGGCGCGTATAAAAGATTATGCCTAATGAATAACCTAACATGTGTCGTTCCGATTGCAGCTTTGAATTTGAATTCCTGATTGACTTATACATTTATGCAAGATTCAATAATTTATATTATTGGATGAAAGATAGTTTATCAACCAATTTATCATTTTTGGTTAAAACGCATGGAATGATATTATTACACTAATGTGCGCTTATGAATAAGTTTTGCAGCAAAATTATATTTTTGAATGGATCAGGCTCATACTCTTATCATGACAAGGCCAAGCAAAAAGTAACTGAAGTTATTTTCTTAAGATTTATTGTTCGAAATAAACTTAAGAAAAGGGGGCATGTTGTTTGTACCAAAAATCCGCTCCAACACGTGGCAGCAAAGACAGCAAAGCTCAGCATTCCCGCTACCCATGATGTCCCGCTACACAAGTCCGGACCGTACTCAAAGTCCAAAGCCCAACATGGACCGAAACAACTTGGACCGAAATGACGTCATCATTTCCCGAAGTGACGTCAGCAATTACATCCCGAAGTGACGTCATCATTTTCTCGAAGTGACGTCAGCAATCCCGATAGACCAAGTCAATCCCGATGCACCAAGTCAATCCCGATGCACCAAGTCAATCCCGATAGACCAAGTCAATCCCGATGCACCAAGTCAATTCCGATAAACCAAATCAATCCCGCACCAACTTTTGGATAGGGAAAATTTTGAAGATAAGGACAATAAGAACACATGGAGGATCCCGTTGACACATGGCGAAATATGATGAATCTTCTTCGACACATGGCGAGCTTAGATGAATCTTCATCGACACGTGGCGAACTTTTATGACATGTGGCGAAGGGTATTTTAGTAATTATCATCACTTATGTACCCTATAAATATAAAATTAATGTGTGAGGAGAGGGGACTTTTGGACCGATGGATGGTTTTTTCTTCTTCATTTTCAACTGTAACCAGAGATTAATAAAAACACCAACTTTCATTACCCGTGGATGTAGGCTATTCACAGCCGAACCACGTTAATCTCTTGTATTAATGTCAATTTTGTCTATCTTAGACTATGATCTTTGGTTGTTTTTACTGATGAGAATTTTGGACGTGGCAGCAACGACAGCAAAGCTCAGCATTCCCGCTACCCATGATGTCCCGCTACACAAGTCCGGACCGTACTCAAAGTACGAAGCCCAACATGGACCGAAATGACGTCATCATTTCCCGAAGTGACGTCAGCAATTGCATCCCGAAGTGACGTCATCATTTTCCCGAAGTGACATCAGCAATCTCGATGCACCAAGTCAATCCCGATAGACCAAGTGAATCCCGATGCACCAAGTCAATCCCGATGCACCAAGTCAATCCCGATAGACCAAATCAATCCCGCACCAACTTTTGGATAGGGAACATTTTGAAGATAAGGACAATAAGAACACGTGGCGGATCCCGTTGACACATGGCGAAATGTGATGAATCTTCTCCGACATATGGAGAGCTTAGATGAATCTCCATCGACACTTGGCTAACTTTGATGACATGTGACGAAGGGTATTTTAGTAGTTATCATCATTATGTACCCTATAAATACAAAACTAATGTGTGAGGAGAGGGGACTTTTGGAACGATGGATGGATTTTTCTTCTTCATTTTCAACTGTAACCTAGAGATTAATAAAAACACCAACTTTCATTACCCGTGGATGTACGCTATTCACAGCCGAACCACGTTAAATCTCTTCTGTTAATATCAATTTTGTCTATCTTAGACTATGATCTTTGGTTGTTTTTGCTGATGAGAATTTTGGCACAAACAAGGGTTAGGACGATGGTTGTCGTTGTTCTTGGCAGAGAATGGAAGGTCGTATCGATGGATAATGGTGTACGCTGATGGTGATTTCTGGGAAGAAGTCAGTCGACTAGTGGTTTATGATGATCATGGAGGTGATGGAGCTGTATTGGTTCTGGTTGGATTCTAGGAAGAGAATGAATGTCGATGTTCTTGAGCATGAGCCTTTAGTGGTTTTCGGCGATGATGGCATTCGAAATTTGACCTGACAAGATGGAGAACTCGATGATACTATGGAGAAGAACACCATGGGAGATGTTGGCATCTAAGATGCAGTGATGGTTGATGCATTTGTGGTTGTCGAATGTTCAAGGGAACAGGATTTGTGGTGTATAATTGGACATAAGAATGGTGGCTGTAAAAGAGAATGGAGAAGACAATGATAGCAAGAAATGATGAACGGAGCTGTTGGCTATAGTGTGGTGATTGTCTGTGGAGTTTGGCTTGGCCGTGAATCCAGTGATTAGTTTTTCCGACAAGTCAGGGAATTGGTGTTGGCTTAGGTAGTCAGAAACGTGCTTCTAAAGAAAAAGAGAACTCAGTCGTGTTGAACACGGATTTGAGTTATACACGAAAGGTGTATTTGGTCGGTGGTGTATTATGATTTATATTCAAGTTTGGATTCTTAAAAGAGGTTGTAGTAATCTCTATAAATAGAGATGAAGATTTTCATATAATCATTGGGATATACAGGTGGAGACCTGGACAGATGGGTACTTTCCCCGGACACATATAGGGATAGAAGAGGACAGACGCTGGAGGTACCTTCCTGGACGTACAGTTTCGCAGACAGAAGCACTTCGGAGCGGCGATCAATCGTCGCGACTTCTCGGGTTTTATTTACTTATTTTATTAATTATTTTCCATGGATTTTGAGAAATCCATGATGAACTAAACCCTTCGTATTGGTTAGGGATGTAGTCCTAAGTTAAAAAACATGTTTATTAATTGAATGGCCCATTCTCATATGTTCATGATATTTACAATATCGTTCATGTTCTACCGTTTATAACGCCATGTATGATGGATTGCTTGTTTGTTTAAGTTGCGAATTAGATGAGCATGCATTGACATTTATAGCTAAACTAGGGTTTTCGATCCGGAATTGTCGACGGACCCTTGTTACAAGTAGTATAACATAGTTGTTAACGACGGGATGTTTCCATGCGATTATGTGTAGTTACAAATTTATTAGAACATGGAGTTGGGTTTCTTAAAACCCATAAACTAATTAGAGAGAAGAATAGAGAGGATTAAACCAAATAGCCTGTCTGATTATCTTCTTTCTATCCAGAAACTCCTGTACGGTTCTGTCTCTCCCTCAACTGTCTTTATTTTCCTCTCAGTCGTCGACCGTTCCTCCCTTCAGAAAAACCTCCCAAAAGAACTATGTGCACGCCTCAAAAGAAAGCTAACGAAAAAAGTCAGAAAACGTCCTTGTCCACTTTTTTCTTTCCACTGTTCCCTTTTTGCCTCTTTTATACTCTTATCACCCGTCACTTTCTTGTACTAGGTTTAGCTTTTCTAGCCTCTCTCCTGTGTCTCAAACACTAGCCACAAAGACTAGCCGTCTACCCAACAAAAAAAACAGAACTAGACTCCCTCGGCTACAGCCACTTTCTGACGACTTTGTCTGCTTACTCCTTAGCCTATTCTACTTCTTCATCACGTGAAACCTTAAGCTTTACTCTCTTCTCACGCCACCTCTTTAACCTTAGCACATACTTCTCACGCCTAGCCACCTAACTATACAGCCTCTCATATTCTCATATACAGTGCTTCACTTTTAAGCCTCCAATCACCTCACTCAAATAGCCGTACTTCCACCTAGGATCTCTACTTCCTATCAACTCCAACACCATACACTAGCCTCTCTTTTATGCATTAGGCTACAAAAGACAAAGCTACAAAAAGAACTTGCACCAAACACAACAGAACATAAACTGTCGCTTTCTGTGCTACTCAAGTACTGCTTCTACCCTCCACTGACGCACCTATATCCAACTTCGCACTCAACTCCATCTAGTCAGCCGTACTTTGGTCAACAGCCTACTCATGTCAATAACCAACGTCAACAAGCATCTTATATAGTTCTGTCACTCTTCCCGTAGCCTGCCAACAGCAAACTGACCCATTGTTCTAGTCTTCTATCTCACCTGACACCGTACTCTCTCATTATTCTCTGATTTGTCTAGAGTTTTTACTCCAGCCAACTCCACCGACCAAACTCTAGCCAACAGTCATCGTAACACTGTCCAGACGCTGCCACCTTCATCTTTACTCCATGTAATGATGATATCATTTCTCTTTTTTTTCTATTTTATCTGTAGCTTTAGATTTTATGAAACCACCTGTAAAAACAATAAAAATAAATTATTATCATAAATTGAAGTGCTAGCAAATATAAATTAGGCGATAAAAATGTATAAATAAAGCGCCTATCAAATACCCCCAAACTTATATTTTGCTAGTCCTCGAGTAAAACTAATCTAAAAACAAAATAAAAATCCTAACTCACTTTCGCAGGAATCGCGACTACATTTAGCATATGTAATAAGCCTTTGAACCCCTAAGTGGCCTTAGCGGACGAGTTATAGTCTCGTGAGGGTTTACAAGAGGTTTACCCACAAAACCTTTACTCCAAATTTTAGCTACATGTGAACGATTTATGATAGATACTAAACAAGCTATTTAGTTGGCGTACTAATTTCTTCGACTATAAGAATCATTACCCTGTATGAATCCAATTGTTGTACACGAGTTTGCACTCAGCGTACTAAAATTCATATAAAAATGCAACTCTACTCAAATAATCATTGAACATTCATATTGATCGAAGTCTTTAAATTCAAACACAGGGATAGATTAGAATATGAAAATAGAAATAATGAATAATGCATATGTTGACTAAGGTGAACGGTGTTTCCCATATCTGTCTGAAGGTCAGTGCCAGGATGAATCCTATTTTTATAATTATTTATTTGTATACATAATATTTTTTCCTTCTTTTTTTTTCAGCGGATTACATGATAGTTTCCATGGATCCTGCATTCCACGCTTGCTTAGGCGACGGAGACAGCGGAAACAGACACATATTGCTATCACAATACTAGTTGTTGTTTTTTTTTGAATAAGAATTAAAAATGAGCGTGAGCTCAACAATCTATTTCATCCTGACAGCGATAACAATTTGATACTGGGCTCCACCAAGTCACTTAGAGAAACATAAAATTGTAAAATAAAAATAAAAAATAGAAAGTGATATAATTCTGATGATTCCGAGAAATGCTTGTTCAATGATTATCATGTTATTTCTAACACCTGAGTGCATTCAGATATAAATAGACCATTTAGCTGGGCACACCAATTCCTATAGATAAGAGCTATGTTTCCATCTACCTAGAATGGTTAGTGTCATCCTGAATAATTCACATGTTTCTAAAGCTCAGAGTTTCTTTATTGGCATCAATTTTTTGAAACTCTACCCCCAAACCTAAATTTAACATTGTCCTTAATGTTTCAAACCCTGCAACCTAGAATGGTATGCAATAAATATAAATAAGAGAAACAAATGTAAATTAAAGAGAAGGGATTGGAACGTCTCACCTGATTGACGCAAGAAAAGCAGTATTCTCTGTAATACACATCAAACGATAGTAATAACAAAGAACACCAAAAAAAAAAGATAAACAAAAATCCTAAAATATAAAAACAACAAAATAAAAATCTACCTACTGGATATATACAGATAAAATCTCGGTACACTAATAACCTGAAAATTTGGGGATCATCCCAAAATACAATATTTATGAATGATAGTTTCACACTTATATTATTGTGACACGGTGACACTGAAACTATCAAAAAGAATGAATTACCCCCAAACCTAGTTTTCACGACACACGGAAGTTCGTAAAGAACATAATATGGGGATAAAATATGGATTGGGGAAATATCAATCGGTTTGTGCTTGGTGTCCGGAACAGGCAAATCCTCTGGATATTTGGATGCAAAGTGATCTAACAATACTTGAGAAGCACACAACTCTAACCCTAAATTAGGCAACTTTTGGAAGTCTAGGGGTCTAGAAACATCCTCTAAGTCAGGTGAATGATCTTTTGAGACGGATTCATCAATGGAATCAGGAAAATCATCTACAAAATCATCCAAAGGGTCATCTATATATTCTGTTTGGAATTGAGAGTCACTACAAAACTGATCATCATCACCAAATAATTTCTGGTGGCGTTCTAGAACTCTCAATCTTTGTTCCAAACTAGACAGTATCTGATTATAATACTCCTCATCCACATGGTCATCTACATAGTTTGTATGGAACAGAGGGTCAGTACAATACTGATCATCATCGATAAATAATATTTGGCGTTACATAACTCTCACTCTTTGTTCAAGACTAGACAAGTTATAATCTCTAGTTCTAAACTGAGGTGATTGTTGACTTACCGAATTTGAAGAATAACCATGTATGACGGAACGATATGGATGCCAAGTTCCATACACGCGACGATTAAAAGCACAAATTTCCTTATATCCTGGCCCATACATTAATTCCCCCATTGTCATCTCAGATGACGTCTTCTGAGTAGAATTCATCATCCTCGAAAAAGTACCTGAAAAGAGATACTAAAGCAAAAAACGAGACAAATAGAAATAAAAATCATAAAATAACTATAAATATATAAAAAATAAAATAAAACCTAAACTACGATTAGAAAATTAAAAATACTAATTACAATATTCCACAACCGCTCCCCGGCAGCGGCGCCATAAATTGATGTGATTTGGAATTACCCAATATAAATAACCGCAATCGCACGGCGTCTAACCGGTAGACAATGGCAAGTACGGGTCGAACCCACAGAGAGCGTGGAAATACTGCAATTAATATCTCTAATAACCTAACCAGAAACAATATTTTTGGATTTTTAGATAAAAATAATAATATAATAAAATATTAAAACGGACTAAACTAATAAAAATAAATCTAATGGGAGAGTCGGTAACCAGGGTTTTTCAGTATCCACCACTATTTCTATTTAATTACTGAAGTGAAACATAATTCATGAATATTCCTTTATTGTTCGTTCTATCGACATCACATATTATATGTATTAGAACTGCAAATATCACTGGGACGCCCTAAGCATGGTGCATCAAAAGTCCTAGTCTGAAGCATACACCATCTAATTGCTTAGTGAGAAAATAATACAAAGCTAATTATAGGTTCATAAACAATATCTGGCTCTTCAGAGCATACCTCATCTAGGGATTTAACCAAAGCATGAAATATCTAAAAAGTAGACAAACATATTTGCTATCCTATTGGTTCTGCACGTAGGTTATTGTATTGTACAGAACCGGTGAAACGACAACTAATTTAGATTTAAATCAATAAACAAAATTCACGGAATTAATCTTTTCAAATCATAATGGTCTATTACTCAATAATTCAATCTAATTAGTCTTGTACCAAAAGTGGTTTCAACATGAAACCCTAGTTTACAAATTTATTAGAACATGGAGTTGGGTTTCTTAAAATCCATAAACTAATTATAGAGAAGAATAGAGAGGATTAAACCAAATAGCTTGTCTGATTATCTTCTTTCTATCCAGGGACTCCTGTACGATTCTATCTCTCCCTCAACTGTCTTTATTTTCCTCTCAGTCCTCGGCCGTTCCTCCCTTCAGAAAAACCTCCCAGAAGAACTCTGTACACGCCTCAAAAGAAAGCTAACGAAAAAAGTCAGAAAACGTCCCTGTCCACTCTTTTCTTTCCACTGTTCCCTTTTTGCCTCTTTTATACTCTTATCACCCATCACTTTCTTGTACTAGGTTTAGCTTTTCTAGCCTCTCTCTTGTGTCTCAAACACTAGCCACAAAGACTAGTCGTCTACCCAACAAAAAAAACAGAACTAGACTCCCTCGGGTACAGCCTCTTTCTGATGACTTTGTCTGCTTACTCCTTAGCCTATTCTACTTCTTCATCACGTGAAACCTGAAGCTTTACTCTCTTCTCACGCCACCTCTTTAACCTTGGCACATATTTCTCACGCCTAGCCACCTAACTATACAGCCTCTCCTATTCTCACATACAGTGCTTCACTTTTAAGCCTCCAATCACCTCACTCCAATAGCCGTACTCCCACCTAGGATCTCTACTTCCCATCAACTCCAACACCATACACTAGCCTCTCTTTTATGGTTAGACTACAAAAGACAAAGCTACAAAAAGAACTTGCACCAAACACAAAAGAACCTAAACTGTCGCTTTCTGTGCTACTCAAGTACTGCTCCTACCCTCCACTGACGCACCTATATCCAACTTCGCACTCAACTCCATCTAGTCAGCCGTACTTTGGTCAACAGCCTACTCATGTCAATAACCAACGTCACAAGCATCCTATATAGTTCTGTCACTCTTCCCGTAGCCTGCCAACAGCAAACTGACCCATTGTTCTAGTCTTCTATCTCACCTGACACCGTATTCTCTCATTATTCTCTGATTTGTCTAGAGTTTTTACTCCAGCCAACTCCACCGACCAAGCTTTAGCCAACAGTCATCGTAACACTGTCCAGACGCTGCCACTTTCATCTTTACTCCATGTAATGATGATATCATTTCTCTTTTTTTGCTATTTTGTCTGTAGCTTTAGATTTTATGGAACCACCTGTAAAAAAAATAAAAATAAATTATTATCATAAATTGAAGTGCTAGCAAATATAAATTAGGCAATAAAAATGTATAAATAAAGCTCATATCAATAACATGTTCTTTATCTCTGATATTCGTTTTAATTGATTTGCTTTAGTATAATTTAGTTATAATCACAACCAAACCCCCCTGTTTACGTAAGTAATCGAAAGTAATTAACAATCACCTGCCTTTCTGTGGGAACGAACTTTTTCTTATTGCTATACTCTAATCTATATTAGTGAAGTAAGAACCTGCATTATTTTGGTTGATTGACGACCGATCATTAAGCGACCTAGAGCATCTCTTTTCCAAGTACACTTGGAGAGAGGTCTTGGCATACACTAAATAAAAACTAAAATAAAATAAATCCTAAACGGAAGGAAATTATAAACAATCACAAGCAAGGCTGACTCAACCAAATCAAACCTATTGAATATAGCAAACAAAAAGCATGATGGCTCCACTTAGATTATTTCTAAACCAGCTTCTATTCTTTCAAAAGGCAACTAGTTACGAGTTTAGCAAATCTCTTAGAACAATCTGAATTAGATTAAGTTGAAGAGAAAGATAATAAGCTCTAAGGAGCTTTGATAACCCTGTCTCTTTGCAACTTTTCCTGGGTTACAAGGGGGCTCTAATCAACTTAAAATAATCTTCTTGAACTTCGAGTTCGGATAACAAAGTAACCAATACAGTCCTTTTGAACAAGTTTCTTATAAGCTCGTTCCCTATCGGTCTCTTTCTAGTCAAAATTTGAAGGTTTTAGGTTCGGTTTGGTAACGTGTTCCTAAAGCGGGCAAGAAGGAAACAGTGATGAAATCCGAGTCCTTATCTTATATGGCCAGTTCTTTCCCTTTACTAGAAAATTAAATCCGTTTTCAATTCCTCAACATATATGCATACAAAGGAATACAGTAAACCCACTTGCAGGGGATTCGTGGGTTGATTGAGTCTTACCTCCCGTACCAGAAGGGGGATGAATCGGTTGTAGTCGACTCGAGACACCGACTTCGGTGTCAGTGTGCGAATCCGAGGGGTCGAGACAATATCGTAATTGTCATCCTTCCTTGTAGCAGTTTATATTTAATAATACCCTTCCGTAGGGTTTAAAAATAAATAAAGTGTCCAAATGTCCAAAAGAAAGTCCAAAAAGAAGTGTCCAAAATAAAAAAAAATACAGAAACAATTAAAATCCTAATACACTTTTCTAAAAAACAGAACAAATAAAATAAAATCTAATTAAGAAAAAAATTTGTCTTGTTTTTCATTCTTTAAGCTTTAACTTTTAACTCCAAGTATTTAGCTTTAATTCCAAGTTTTTGATTCACTTTCTTTTCGATCCAAAATCCAAAATCTGTAGCAAAAAGATAAATACCAAAAGAAATGTAAAATAGAACAAATTAAAAGACTAAAAATAAATCTAAAACTCTAAACGTAAAAAAAAAAAAAAAAAAAAAAAAACCTTGTCGGCGGCGCAAAAAATTGATGTGGTTTTTAATAGTGGTAAAATAGGTTCGATTCTCGGACTTGTGAAGAATTAATTTCTAGACCTAATTTTTAATAACATAAAATAAAGAGAATTAAAACAATTTGATTTTAATATGGATAAAGAAAAACTAGGGCTTAAGATTCCACCGTTAACCAATACTTCAGTGATAACATCTAACAATTCTTATTTTCAATTTACTCTAAATATACCAAAGATATGTTTTCAAAAGAATAATTGTAAATTGTAAGCATGAGACATCAAAAGCAGTCAACCCAGCATGACTCATCAAAAGAAAACACAACTATTTAAGAAAAAATATTTTTTTTTCATTTTAATTCAAGCAATTAATAATAAAGGAATTGTAGAATAAATATAATTAAAATAGAAGTTACCACAATTATTGGATGAACGGCTTCCTTCGTTGCCCCAGTGATGGTGATTAGCTCATTGTAATAGGAACACACTCAAAATAGACTTTCATTGCTCAAAGGGTGATTACAATGGTGAAAAGGGAGTAACACAGAAGTTTGGATACGCTTATAAGCGTTACAGATGATGTTCATTGCGTTACAGAAGATTTAAAGGTAACAGGAAAGAAGTACAGACCGATACCGCAGTAGAAATAAGACTGCCTTAGCATCAGAAAATACAAGTAAAATAGCGACACAAAGAATGACGGTTCAGAGGTGTAGTATGTTACTCTTCTTCTTCTTCCCAGCAGCGTAAGTTATTGTCTCCTGATTTTTTTCCGGCTAAAACACTCTGTTGATGTGTGTTGATGATATTCTGGTTGTCTAATTCACTTTGGGTGAATTTTAATTACCCAAAACCACTGAAAACACGTACAACCAACTTCACATGAGTTTCTCACGTAAGAAACTAGGTTTCCCTCCATTTTTGGTTCTTTTCAAATTCAAAAAGGGGATGCCCCCAATCCAAGAGCTGGGTGCCTTTATCAACTCTCCTTGGCTGCCTTTAGTAATTTTTCGGGGTGCCTTTAACAATTTTTTGAGCCGATTTTTTCCACAAATATTTATATCTCAAAAATACCTGCAAAGACATAAAAACCCATAAATAGTACAAAACCAAACACTATCAAAATAGATAATCGAGCGCAATTTAGACACAAAAATGTGTCTATCACTTCCTTGATTTTATGTTGTTTAAAAAAAAACAAAGGGATTAGGGTATTCATAGAATTAGATGATTAAACGCTAATTTGGGTGATATTATAGCATAGGATAGCTATAATTTGTATAATTGCATAATCAATAAATGAATGGTGTAAATTGATAAGTTGGGGTATCAATTTTAGAACTAGAGTTCTTCGAGTTAAAATTTTAGGGCTTTTTCCCAAATCTGTTGGCAATGTCTAATCCTTGTTAAATGCTTGTTTGACTCTGTACGAGTTCATTTTTATATATGATCAGTGGTGTAGTGTCGGTTGGTTCTATTAACATTCATTTGATTCTAGATTAAATTCTTGAATAGAAATACCAATTGGTTCCTGTAAGTAGTTAATATAATTTTGTACCTATAATATGTTTGATGAATCGGTAAAATGAGAATCCATCTTACCTCATTTTACTCCATCTATAATTGAAGGCTTATTAAGTTTGAAAGGAACTTGTATATATTGATGACGTTTGATGGTTGTGACTGGTTGATCGATACCGTTTACATTGGAGTAAAAGTTAATTAAAAGTCAGGTCGATCAATTCCTAATTTGTGATTGTCTGATACCGTGAGTAGCCGTCGACTAACGGCAATGCTAGTTGGAATATGAATAAATACGACCAAATGGCAACTGATTCTCAAAGGTGAAATGTCTGCACTGCTTTATGAAATTCTTAGATGGAAGAGTATAGCTAGTATAAGGATGAATAGGTACATGCCAGTAATGTAGTTACTGTAGTTTGTTTTGGTTTACCAATGTCTTGTTAAAATGTGTATTCCAATTCTTACACATATTTTCTTGATAACTCTTTGCTTAATTGTTGTATATGATGAGAAGTATCGTGAGTTACACTGGTTGTAATTGATTGTATAAAATAGATACAATAAGTGACATTTTTGTGAACATTGAGATTACTATTTTATTTCATAATATGGTGAGTGGTGGTTACTTAGATGTAATCTATAGTATCATGTACAAGCATGAGAAGTCTTCTACCTGTGCAGTTTGAATTGTGGTGTACAATATGAAAAAACTTAGTGTTTAACTTGTGTTTATGGCAACTTGTAACTCTTGACGCATGATTCAATAGTTAGTGTTCTTTTAGCAACTCATTTGTTCACGAATGGTTAAGAGTATCAATTTGTATGCTACCATGATAGTGTTAATTTATTGATGTCAGATTGATAAGTGGAAAATAAAAGTTATAATGGTTGATATTGATTTATGAGTTTTGCAGTGAATGAGAATTTAATAGGAATTTATAGTGAGAACTATATGGCTATAAGATCTTATGTGTAACCAGTGGTCTAATAAGTCTGCAACAACTTTATAGATAACCTGAGTTTTGTGCATTTTTTGAATGACGACGAATTTTTCTTTTGTATGATGGTGGCTGGCGGGTAGTCCCAATGCATATGTCTGTGTTTGTCATCATTGTTTTAGATCGGCAAGTAAGAGTTACTCCTTTTTATCTTCAAAAGGGATCTAGTATGTTATGTACTGAGTTTGTTGAGTAGTGTCGTGAGACGGACTGATTATAATAGAAGATACAAGTGATGCGGAGAATTAAAATAAGAATGGTTTGCATACTTTTGAATGAGTGGGTTTTGTTGTAGTATGTATATTCGTGATTTCTACTTGCGGAAAATTAATGTTTGTTGATTAGACAGAATCTCATATGTCTGTTAACTAAGTAGGCTCGCATAGACGATGTATTGTGAGGCATTTTATTAACCTCACTTGGGTGAGAATTCAGTTGTATTTAATTGTTTAAGGATGGATTTATCTAACCAATCCTCTGTATATTTCTTTGATTTATACATACATCATATTATACCTCGTGGAATGAGTAATTAAATCATACTCTGTTGTTATGGATTAACCACTCTTTTATGGATCAGTGCAGTATTGTTGTTGTACAAATATACAGATTATTAAGGATTTTGCCTTGTATATTATATTGATCTTTATATTAGAAGAAATCCTTTTATAATTATAATATTCATCTTCCTTAGCGTTTTGGGTACCTTTGGCTTACTAAAAGTAGTGTTCTACTCATATTTCACTATGCACATCAATTTTATTTGGTAGTTGTAAGATGTAAGTTGGCGTTTTAAAAATAATAATAATTGTGGTGTATGATATGATGAATTACGGTCGTACTTGACCCCTTCGAGCTATGGAGAGGGTATGTAGACAGCTGCTCTACGGTTCAGCACAAGGTTGTTTATATCATCTGAAAGTGTTGGTTGTTGTGCGGAATTTCAAACCATCTATTCAGAGATGATTGCAACTATATATCGTTTGTAAGAGGTAGGTGTGGTACTGGATGTTCATGTTACCTATTGAAGAGATAATTGTTATTTTCCATTTCATATCATCTGATGTAAATGTGAGATAAAGATGATTGTTACCTCTTCAAGGTAATTCATATCATCTGATAACTGTACATTCCGTAAGACACGAGATGATTATTACCGTTCGAGGTAATTCATATGATCTGTCTTGGCACATGAGTTATGCAACGGTTATTGTCGTCTGAGAAGGATGGTTGATGTTTATGATGAAAGTTCATACCATTAATCTGAATATGATTACTAACTCTTTTGAATAGTTCATATCATTATAAATGATGTTATATTGAGTTTGACCTAGTGCATAACTCATTTGTGAGTTGTCAGGCCAACTGGGGATCCCACCTACGGGTGGCTACCCGGAACACCGTTAGTTGTAACGGTGGATGGTATCCAACTACCCTGATATTGGCACTGGCCATAAAATTCAAGCCTTAATTGGTTCCCATCTACAGATGGCTACCCGGAAGACCGTTAGCTGTAACAGTGGCTGGTATCCGACTACTGACATTGGTATTAGTCATTCCTTACCCATGTAAAAACAATACTTGCCGGCTTATAAAGCAGTTTGAGATAAATCAGTGAATGTAATTGCTTGAAAAATTGAATTGCTACGAATAAATTTGAAAATATGGTTTCTCGAGTGGTGTATCGGAGAGTTGGAGTTTTCCAAGCGGGTCGTAACCCGACCCGTTGGAAGCAAAAAGTTTCTGGTCCGTCACAGAAGATGAATCTTCTTTTCCACGGTTTCGTAGGAGCCTTTCCAAGTATTCATGAGTGACAAAGTTTTGTTGTTGTTGATTCCTCTCTGGTACACGGTCAGTAATGACTTGTACTTCATCATCTGCTTGAGCATTAGCTTTTGACGTGTTGGCGCCACCAGCAGTTGTGCTCTTGACTTTCTCCATTTGATGATAACGCTATTCTAGTGTTAACTTCTTGATAATGGTAAGAACTTCCTTCTGGGTAGTGGCCATGGCTATTGGCTTTCAGCCTAATATTTTAATTTTTTTTCTTATTTGTTCTCCTAAAATCCTAAAACAAAGCCCCACATTGTGACACTTTAAACAACTGAACACCTCGCTCCTTGTGGGAACGAACTTGACTTCCATTATATTATTTTTTTAATTGAGTGGAACTAAGATCACTAATTTAATTGCACCCACGACAAGCATCAAGTTGATGATGACAGAGTAGTTCGATTGCATCTTTTGAGTATCTCTTCAGTTGAATTGGTAGTTCATGATGGACTTGCCACTGCAAAAGATTTTTACTTTGAATGAAGTAGTGTATGACAAAGAAGGATTTATTTTGAGGAAGTAGTGTATGATGGAGAATGGATTATCGTATTTATATGCAACGACTATATTTTCAAAAAAAAAAAAATAGCCGTTGAGCCGAAGTTTGACTATGTGCAACGAAAAATAACACATAAGACGTAATTAAAATCTTAGTTCAAATACCAATTACACCTTATAGTCACTACATTCCAAACATAACAAGTCATTCTAAATAAACATAAACTATTGTTTTAGATATAAATAAACATCCATAAACTTAATCATTTTCAGCATCCTCTCACTGATCAGCTTTAGCAGCTTCATTTTCTACATCAAACTCCATCTAAATATCAATGTATTGGCTTCTGATTGTTGCAATTCTAATGATCTCATCAAGTTCGTCCAAAGAGAGCTCTCCAAGGAGCTTCTTGACTTGCTCCAACTTTGTCTCTCTTCCAAAACCAAACTTATATAGGTTTCAACAATAAGTGGCTCCGGCTTTCTATACACATCACACTCATGGATTTTTGTATAATAGCTACCACTCTTGTCATTGTTTACCATGCCTATGAAAAATAAATTGAAGAAAAAAGGATAAATATGGTTAAAGAGAAACAAAATCAACAATCATTAATTTAATTAACAACAAAATCAGTAAATCCTCAACAGAATCGTTGGTTAAGATAATATTTATCCATCGATTCTAACCATAAAAGTGGACTGAAAATGAGTAAAAAAGACAGATCTTATCTACCGATTCTCATCTGAAAAAAGTATAAAATGAGGCAGAAGAATCGGTGGATACAGTTTGTCATATCAAACGATTTTATATGGTATTTCTTCAGGGAGATAATTAGATTCTTATCCAATGATTCATATCTCAGAGAAATAAAATATAAAAAAATGATAAGGTAGAATCGTTGGATACAACAAATTTGATCCAACGATTCCCATACGAGAAAAAAAAGGCAGAATTGTTGAATATGATCTGTTGTATCCAACGATTCTGGCCATGGAAATTATCTGTGAGTAATATGGATTAGAATCGTTCGATGTGGATGTAACCGTTTTGATTTATTATATTTAATTTCACACTAGAGTATGAACTTTTTTTTTTCATCTCTTAAGCTTGTTACCCTGCCAGAATAGATACACTCGGGTGTGTATTCATTTAAACGTAAATTCCCATTTTATTATGGATTGTTATTCTGTGTCGATGGCAACTCTGCCAACCCATTTCCTTTTTAGCTCTCCTATATTATTTCCTTTTGGTTGATATTTGGATGCACTTACGCATTTGCCATTTGCTGATACAGGGAGAGAAGTTGAAAGAATATTATCATAAAGTTCGATAAACAGATCTGAAAGGGTGGTTTGTACTCTATGGTTGGTAGTTATTTGACTTTCTATATATATAGCTTACGACTAGGATATGGCCCGTAGTGTGCTATTTCACAGTGGCATGTGCTGGGATAACCAATATCTAATATCACCACTCTATAATTAGATGTATACGGTAAAGATCATATACCAATACCTTCTTTGTTGTTGTTAATACAACATAATATTTTTAGGTTAGCATGACGGATAAAAGCCAATAAAAAGCACTGTAGATTTTAATAATCCTCAATAATTTGATTCTACATGAATATTATTTTTGAACATGATTTTATATAAATATTTATTTGTTATTCACCGTGGGAAACATAAATTCTTTGTTGAGCTGCTGAGTTTGCATGGATTTAAGAGAGAAGAAGAAAAAACGATATCCGATGATAATAAAAAGAGGGTGTAAGACGAACCATGATGAAAGACAATTCCTTGTAAAAATCATGGTTGTTTACCACAACTGGAGAGCAATTGCTTGGTGCAGTAACGAATAATTGATGCTACACTAAAGGGATTCAAAAGGCTCCTAATTCATTAAAGGAGTGTTATGTCTTAGACTATTAACAGCTCTATTTTGCACTCAGTTTTCTATTGATCCGTTAGCCATCTATAAGAATGATTTTAGGAATTTTGGGCCATCCAAGAAAGTTATACTACTTAGATAACAAAAATTGATCCATATGAAGGATGAGTTCATTCAGAGGAAACAACCTTGTGTTTTAAACCAAAAGTTGCATTTATCACGTCTGGCGACATATATTTGATAAAGGAATCTTTAAATTGCGGAAAAAAGAAGATAGAAATAGACCCTTGCATGAGAGAACCATTACCGAAAAATTGCTACACAACATGTGCAAGACTGCTATATCGGAATGAAAGCGCCTTCACACATTAACATTAAAATGCCGAGAGTATACCACGACTCTTCCTAAGGTGGACACCACACGCTTAAGAAAGTGGCATCATGCATGGAGTCGTTAAGAAACAGTAAGTATACATTAGACCGAGTTCATGCGCGTAGAAAGCTAATAAAATTGAGGCATACATTCAATCCTCATCTATAATTAATCCCTGCTCTTTCTTCTCTGTATATGATTTGCGGGGAAAACCCTACTCATGGGTTTACAAATCTATAGTTAATTCTGCCCAATTATTTCTCTTTCTCACTGACTACTTAAAGTAACACACAAATCCAAATTCTTGAAAAATTTCTTTGAACAAATTGAGAAAAAGTTTTGTGAAACCCTACAAATACATTTCATGATTTACGTTTCTACTGATCATAGAAATGATTCAGCCAGATTTCTCAACCTCCAATAATCACCATAAGAGTTTGCAACTACATTGATTACAGAAGCCACAAATCAAATTTTCATGGAATCTTATACATCTTCACTGATAATACTCTAGAAGTAAAAGTAGTAAAAAAAAAACAATTAGTGGAGATTTGACTACCAAGATTTGGTAATGGTGGTTTTTAATTGGTGGCTTGTTGTAAAGTCAGCCACGCATTCTCATCATCTTCAGTATATCCATTTATGAAAAAGTCTGAGCAATTCTTCCGGCACCCATGGTTATAAGGGTTTCTGAACTTCCCATCAGGATTTCGAAGATACCCATAGCGAGCCCTGTTTGCCGACTCATTGGTGGTGATATTCCGTGCTACCTGCAGAAGCCATTTACAGTTCCTTGTTAAGGTGGCCTGCGCATAATGATAACTATGACAGTTCAGATTTAGTTGAGTAGTAAAAGACTCGTGTATAAAGGCATCAAAATCCAAAAGTCTATCGCTCGAAGGACCATGAGATGCTTTAGGGGAAGATAATGATACCTCTGTTGCTTGTGTATTGATAATAAATTTTGAGTTTCGCACTTCATCATGGCTGCATCTTCCATTTCTATGTCTACCCCAGTAGTCAACTGTTGCTGAATAGGTTTGACGGCAGTGTTAATAAGTTGGCCTTCCAGCTTTTCCCTGTATTCTTCCATCTCATTTCTATACCTTTCTTTATCCTTGAAACCTTTTTCCTGATAAACCTTCGAAAAAGCAGAATAAAACAGAAGTTTGTTATCATCGTTCCATTTCCTCCCACATAAGCATGATTCAAATAAGAATAATCAAAGAGAAGTGGGATTTTTTTTTCATGTTTTGAATAACTTGCAGATTTCTCAGGTTCGCCTAATTTATTCCAAAGCTCACCTATCATCCTACTTAGATAAAGTGGCTTCAGCGTAGCATGTTGTTCTTGAAAGAAGAAATTATCAGAAATAAACACAAACATAAACACAGAGATACCCCTTTTGCCTTAAAGTAGTATATCTGATCATGTTAAATAGTGAATAGCAGATAATATATATAATCACACAGTGAAGTAGCAGAGTACAACTACCGCAAATTATACATATCTATAGAAATAAGCTCAAAATATAAACCCTAACTAACTAAGTCAGCTCACTTACTATAAGCGAAGTTTCCTCAGCAACCATTTCTTGCGAATTGAAACATCTAATGCCAAAAACACATTTGCTTTATGTTCATCTTGCAAAAGCTCTGTAGCGTCTATTGAAAGATCTTCTTCTAAATCAGGAGTAGCTTGCAATGCATAGCGCACAATTTCTAACGAAACACAGCTTTCATTCCTTTCCGTTAACCTTGAAACAGCAATTGACATTTTACGAACAGCATCAAGCATACACATGTGATTGCTCCGTTGTGCTTTCCTAGAAACTTGAGAAGTTGATGGAGTTTCAAATGGACGCATACTGGTCCCTCCAATAATTATCTCCGTTCCCTCATCCGAGTCTGATGACCCTTCTTGCATAAGGGGCAGGGCATCATAACAATTTGAAACGCATGAGGACTCCTTAAACAATTCATACATAAAAAAATGACGGCTGAACATCATTATATGAACATATACCAAAAAATAGTTAACATACTTTCTCGGGGTCAGAACGTTCAACTGATAATTTCCTTGTTTTTGCAAATTGTAGCATTGAGGTGGTGCAAGATTGCGTCCTGCAGCTGGTTGAAGGCTTTCGGGGCCTCCAGGAGACTGAGCAATAGCAGTTGAAAAGACTGTGATGTTAGGGCATGATGCAACCCTTTCCATGAACTCAGAGACAAAAGGAGTCTCACAGCCATTACTTGCTGCATTATGACTTACAATCTGCCAATTACTCTCACAGATAATAGCCTTACGAATCTTCTGCCTTTCTTTACTTGAGCGAGCATCTGATGCCTTTCACAACCTAATAGACGCTTACATAAAATCTTCAAAATGTTTACCTAAACTCATTGAGTTTTTGATTATCTTCAGGAGTCCTTTCCCATATGACTGCGCTAAACAATCCAAACCCTACAAAGCAAATAAATCAAAATGAAACACAGAACTGGCCAAAGTAAACAATGCTCACTTATTATTGCTAAGACCCAAGAGTTCTAAGCGATCAAAACATACCTTTAGTGTAAGATATGACTTCATTACTCAAAGACGTATCGCATGAGATGACTTTAATTAAAATTTCATATTACAGGTCAGTAACAACTCACCTTCAACTCCAACTCAGTGTGGTCGACCGTTGTTAAGGCTGTCCGATCTTTGCTATCTTCTCCTTGATTCCCCATCCTGTAGTTCAGTAGTTCAAGTTTGGAAATAAAATAAAAAGTGAATTAGCCTTTGTTTCGAAATAAAAAAAATGAAAATATAGATAGTTATATATAGTTTTCAAGAAATGGATAAATCTTACCTTATCAGCAGTTGCTCAAATCACCCATTGCAACCTAAGTAAGAACAGGTAAATCTACCAATGTGAAATAAGCGCCTGATGAACAAAACATAGAAATTAGAGAATATTTTTGCTTCACGTTAGATGTGCTTCCACCCCTGCAATTGAATTATATTTTAAAAAAAAAAAGTAATGTAAAATCTTAGAATAAATGAATTGGATATATAAGGTGACATGAGCCAAGCAGATTACTAAGACCTATCAAGAAATACATGAGTTTAATGAGAAAAAGAACCATAAAACTGGAGTCCTGCGAGTAGTATTAGTTTTCTGTCGACATTAATTTCTGTTAGCCAATTTTGCATAGGAGCAATGTACATATCAAAGAATAAACTTACAGGCACTAATCTGCCTAACCTTCACAGTGACTCAGATAAGAGAGCTATAACTATTGTGAGTGAATTCAATAGCCCAAGCTTCTTGCAAATACTTTTCTGAAAACAAAAGATAGAAACCAACGATACGGTGAGTGAGAACAACAGAACGAATTAGACTTAAAAATTCCGGAAAAAAGGTTCGATAGCTGTGAAGAAGTGAACTGACTGTGACACCTCTGTGTACAGGAAGGGAAGGGGAGAAGGAACTGAAATCAAGTTCCCTTTGTGCTTTGTCCTCAGTTTTCCTCTTTCGTACCATTTTGATTCTTCTTCCATGCTACCAAAACTTGACCATGACTATTCAAAGTTCCCTGCAGTATACATAAGAAACAACTCTCAACATAAGAAACTACTCTCAACATAGGCGTGGGACTGGCCAACACGGGAATGGGCAGGCAGGGGATTGGAGCAGGCCAGGCTAGCGCAAAAGGAAAGCTTGAATCAACGGGATTGAATAACAGAATCTATCCGTCTACCCGTTCCGTGTGGTTATGACAACCAAATAATATGTTTTTCTCTCAGTCCTAATATGGGTTACAAACCTTTGCCATCTCTTACAATCCCATGTACAAAATAAAAACCATTTCATCCACAATCAAGCAGATTATATACATGGTACCTTGTTGACTTAAAAATTAACATAGCTATATTGAGAATTGATAAATTAGGAGAAGCACAACAAAAAAATCCACAACGGAAAAATAAATTGGATAAGTTTCATAACAATTAGCATTTCAGAGAAACAAAAGCCCAGGCTAGGTACTATCATTCTGTCAAACTAAGTTACTATTTGACGGTCACAAATGCATGCGTAATAATTTTTGCTTAAACTTTATATTATTCTGATGTTTTCAAAGCATAAACAATGTAAGATTTTGATTTTATTCTGTGTACTGGTCAAAGATTTAATCTACACTCTACTTGAAATAAAAAAAGACGGAGATGGAAATGCTTGACATCATTATGCAAAGGAAAACCTAAGGACAAAAAAATAAAAATAGGCATTTTCAACTACATCCTAAGGACATGAACATTAAGAGCTCTTTGGTCTGCAACGTATTCGTATGTGAAAAAATACAATAAAACACCAAGAGTTAGACATTGAGGCCGTGGAGGTAAGTCATGTTCAATTATTCATTTGTAGTTGAAACTTAAAAGCACATCGAATCACATTTCCTGTCTTCTAACAGTCTTAAAAGCACATCGAAGCACATAGAACCTCAATTCGTTTGCTTCTTCTGTTCCTTAATTTGTCTAGCCTGTAAAGGAAAACCCACATTAGCAGATGAAATAGAGGTGTACAGAAACATTTCTACTGCCCAGGTTGGTACCAAATCAGACATACAATTAGAAGAAGAATACTTATTAGAGGAAAGACATACCATGACGCAAGAAGAACATTCACATTTGAATCCCACTGGTTTCGTGTACAATTATTATCAAAATTAACCGTGCAGTACTCGCAAGCATGCTTGACATGAGCTCTCTTGCTGCCCGGATGTCCACAATAGAAGCAATGGGATTTGTTCTTTGGTGAGCTTTTATCTGATCCACATACATCACAATCAACAAAAGATTCGCTAGAATCGCTACCAATCTGGGGTAATGGAATATCACCATTGCCTACATCGTGTAACCTGCAAGACATGCAACTCTGGTTTATAGCTAAGGCATACACAAACTGAAAAGTTTACAGTTAATCCTTGTATCTCTTGGACAGCCAAAATCTAACATCACCACCCTCAACAGTACCTAAAATGCTTTAACCTACTTCAAATCAAAAACCCACTTACACAATAGAAGCAAACCCACCTGTTATGCCACATAGCAAGAGCGCCTTGAATCTCCATGAGTTCATCTTGCTTTGTCAGCAATTTTCAGGGAAGAAAAATTTCAATCAATCAAGTCCAACATTAACTGCATGAAATCGAAGAGAAAATGATTAAAACCCTCGAATTGAACGAACCGGTCAAGAAACCCCAAAATTTTTAAAGGATGATTTAATTTAAAAAACTTAATTTTAGAGAAAATTGAAAAAGAGAACAATATGATGGAATAAGTTCTCAATAAATTGATGGGCAAGTGTTGCATAGGTACAATATTACAAATTAGGAAGAACTTCTTTAGTTTGAGTAAAAATTGTTAAAGCTCACAATGATCATCACTGGAATTTATTCAAACTAAAGGTAACGCAATAATTTGTCTTCTTTTAAAAAATTTGCATAGCTAAAATATCCTCAGAAGTTTGACTGTTTGAGCATTAAAAAAAATACCTTTAAGCTTTTGAGCTGCTGCTATATAAACCTGTTCCGTCGATACATCGAATATTACAGTTGAATTTGGCCATTTCAGTCGATACAGCCGTGTCCATACCATCTGTAAACAAAACAACCTGCATAACAGATAAGATTAGAGCCAAATCCTATATAGTAGATAAGTTTCTCCTTCTGATATTAGACATCTCGGGTCTGCGTATGAAGTAAGATGTTTGAACAATTAAGACTGAATATTCCAAGATCAATCAAAATACCTGTCTAAGTTCATCCATTTTGGTCATTGTATCAAGCAACTTATCATCAATGAACTTTGTGGCAAGGCAATAGTGTGATGCAGAAGATGAGTATTGATCTACATCTCTTTGAACATCATTTTCAGTCACAAAACACCCAGCATATGGATCAACAGCAAAAATTCTTACAAACCCTTGTGATTATCCACCGCAACACACACACAGCAAACCTCATTTTCTTCACCTGCGTTCTAGCAGATTTCATCAACAAACCCTAAAACACCCAAAAAAATCACTCAAATTCAAATCAAATTTCCACATATACTTACTTCGCAAATTTCTCAAGTGAACTATAAGCATCAAAAAAACTCCCAGATCGATAATTCTGAATACCTCGTAGTAACGGAGCAATGATTTCTCCAACTTGTTGAGCAAATCTATCTGATTGTTCAATCTATTCGCATCCTGTCATAACAAAAATCAAAACTGTGAATCAAAATCAAAAACCCATATAAATCCCTAAGTTGGTTTCACAAAAAAAAAGGTAGATTATACCCGAAAAACATTGAGGGCATCATCGAGAGAGGAGAGAAGATGAGTTTGAAGAATCAGATAAGAGTCGTTTTAATGAAGAACCATCTTCATAAGAGATTGAATCTGTTTAAGTAATCGTTCATTCTTCTGTGTGATTCTCCAATGCTAGACACCCATTGAAATATTTTCTAGGGTTCAGCTTAAAATCCCTAGGAAAAATCCTGACACCTCTTGGAGAATTTCTAAGATTCTATAATCTAAACTAGATGACGTCGCGCGGTGGGGCCGACCGAAGAAACAATTTTCATTTGTGTTAGATGTCAGTCTGGGATTGTTTAACGACGGTTTCTGGTGCTGTTGAAGAAAGGAATGTGCAAGGTTCTGGATACGACAGTTCTGACGATCTTTTTCTGGTTCTTCTTCCTTCGTTCTGTTTCTCTAAAGTTTCTTGACTGATCGAATCCGGTCGATCTGATGGACATTCAAAAAAAAAAAACTGTTAGACAGAAATTTATGATCAATTTCATCGATTATTTTCAATTTAATCTCAATTTTATAAGATTGTAAAATCCAAAAAAATCAATTTTTACTTTGTAGGATCAATTGAAGACCAATTCGATATCTTTTGATCGAATTAATGGGCCAATAATGAAATTGGGGATTGTATGTGTGTGATTATGATCTTAATTTTGGAATTAACGATCAACTGGGTTCCAACTTGATCGAATTGTGATGAAAATGAAAAAAAATTGGGAAAAAATTGAAACCAATTGCGTTTTTGACATGATTACAAATTCTGATAACATATAAGGACTCCTTAACAGTCGGCCAGTTAATCAAATACTTTTGGAGCATTTCGACAATCAATTCACTTATTGATATCCAGAGTGATGCAGAAAATCTGAAAGTATCAATATATGAAGATAGTGGAGTTCAGGATGTAGTGGTGGATAACGAAGAATCTGAGTCTTTTGGCAGGACATAGATGAAGAGGGAATGCGACGGTTTCACAGATTGATGGGAAGCAAAAATATTTATTGTATTTATAGCGCCCATGTGGCACAAAAAGATGGATGAACGTTAGATTAAATCTAGAAAACTACACTAGAAACGGAAGAAAGATTCAGGCCACCCCTACCAAATGGGAATGTATCCTGACAGTTGGGTCTAATAGAATACACTTGTCTTTTATAAGTATAGATACTTCTATTGAATTCTTTTTATCTTACTTTTTGTTTGTCAACTTAAACTTAGTATTATGGGGTTTTAAGATTCAAGGTTAAAAGTGTTGCCTAAAATCTACTTTCAGATTACCTCCAAGGGATTGCTTGGACGTAATCTGGAATCAGCTTTGTGGCGCCAAATGGTTTGGCGCCGTAAATTTTACTTTTGCGCCACACGATATGGTCTAAAGAGCATATTCATGGAATGATTCCCCACCCAGCGCCATATGGTAGGGCGCAACTCATCCGGCGCCTAATAGTTTGGCGCCAAGTAAAAATGGTAGTTTGACCTTTTTAATGTTACACTCCCCTTTAGACTTGTGGTACATAATTCAACTCTAAAAATGTTAACGTCCAATAATTCAACTCCAGTTACATCGATACTCCCTAGCCATAATGTAATGTAAAAAAGAGTTTGTTTTGTAAATTTTAGATTAGTTGTCCGTCAGCGTCACCCAAAACAAGTTTAATTAATATTATAGATAAAAACACATTCATCAATTAATAACTTAAATTACATCCGTTCATTCGAGTATTGTGTTGATAACACTTTTTTAAGGTAAAATTACAAATGATTATTCCTTTTACAAAGAGTTATATTGGTTTCGTTAATTTCAAACATATTTTATCCCAAGTGGTTGTAGAGGCCGTGACCAAAACTTGATTTGTTTTTTTAGCTTCGAACTTATTCTTTCACAAGTGGTTGGAGAGGTTGAACTTGAAGGTTGATGTTGTTTGTTACTGTTCACTAGTATCTCTGAAAATTTCGTTGTTTTTTTGCAGTAGCAAAATACAAGAACTGTGTTATAACCATTCTTCCTGGAACATTGATACATTATTTCCACGATTTTGATACATCCTCGGACCCTGCATTGTGACCCATCCCATAGAAAATATCAGAAACAGTGATTTTTTTCTCCACAGGAGAAACATGGCGTAGTCGTTACTGGAAAAGATGAAACTGCAACAAGGTTACTTTCCTCGATTAGTAAATCTAGCCATTCAAATGCTCCATAAGATGGTTTTTGGCATTTGACGAATAACCTGCCTTCATTCTTCCCTTTATCTGACTCTGATATCTTGCACCACCCATCGCAGTCTTTTCTTGAACATTGTGAGTAGTGAAATGGACACATGGCGCTTCTGTGATTTTCATACTTACATATGTCACATTTGATGACAGAAGAACAATGATAATACAAAACCAAAACTACTGTGATTTCAAACACTTGAACATAAACAAAACTTATAATTTGCAATAACATAAATAACTCAGAAGAAGAACAAGATAATTACCTAAGAACACTCCATGTTGCTTCTGTTTTATGTGAAGAAAATGATACTCAAGTGTGTTCTCATTCAAAAAAGGGCGCCTTTAACTAGGTGCCTCACTAACCGAGCTGGACTTTTTATAGGGCAAAAAAGTAGTCGTTTGGGTTTTACTTTATTAGAAAACACAAATATTCCCAGACGACTTTGTGGGTTTTGTTAATTTTTGTTACACTCCTCTCACATTAGGCGCCAACAACTATACTTGAAATTTGAATTAAGAGATTGATTGAATTAAATTGCAATAAACACCACTTAAAAAGAAACTTGTATTCATTAATTTACACGATAGTGCTATCATGTTTTTTTTAGGAAATTATATTGATTTAAGCATCAAATAAAATTTACCTCTAAGGTGAAATATGTTATATAACTTAAATTTAACACTGGAGATTAAATACTTAAATTTAGCACCCCGGATAAATGCAAATAATTTTTAGGTGAATTCAATAACGCTAAGGATAGCCAAGACGAATCATAATTTTATTTTTTATTCATATGACGACCGACCTCTCATACTCAGGCAGCGTATCCAGATTAATGGCTAGTATCTTGAAATTATTTTTTCGTTGTTGGTTTCTTGCTAAGATGTCATTGCTAGTTGTTAAGATTCTAAGATTCTCAGCATCTTCGTCAAACTTGGCCATCCTTTGTTGACTATCTTATTTAAGAAATATTAACCTTTGTTGGCTATCTTTTTTAAGAAAGTGTAACACCTCCTTTATTCTTTCATTTCTCGACCTATCCTCAAGTCTATTTCGTTTAGATAACTCTCTACCTAGACCCCTCTCGTATTCATGGTCAATAAATGGTTTTCTTCGTGACCCGTTGGAAGATTCACCAGGGGTAGAATGTGAACCTTCATACATTGTAGCATTTTCATCATCACCATCTAGTTGTGTTGTCGTTTTCCTTTCTTGGGTTATTGTTTCACGATAAATGATATCCCGATTGAATTCTGAGAAATGCATCTTCAAAATTTAGAATATCTATCATGTATCCAAGCTTTTCCATTCTCTAGATCATCTACCTAACTCTCCTGACCTCGACAGTATTGTGGACAAAAAAATTTAATTTTTGGTAGTCGTGAACATTTATAGGAAAACTTGACCATTGTTACATAAACATACCCCAGTTTCAATTGTGAATCCACTAGGCTTGTTCCTGAAATAAGCTCTTACAGCCTATATGTTACATTCTTTTCTCAATGTGCTAACTCTTTGCTGCAAGGCCTTTCTAGTTCTTATAGTATCACTCCTCCATGTTGCATTGTATTCGGCTAGATTTCACAACCAGAAACCCTTAGTTGCTTGAACCTTCCCTACAATTGGATCACAAGTAACCGATACATAAGCATTGATTAGTGCTTCATCTTCAGCGCTTGAAAATTTAGCCATTTTCTTAAAACCAAAAGAAATTACTAAAATCGAGAAAGTAGACTAGTAGATAAGAGAAATCAAAAGTTTTTTTGGTGTGGTTGATGTAGAAAATTCAAATTATATTTATAGAGTTTTCAAAAAAACAAAAAAATCGTTGGTATTTCAAATGGCTAGAAGATATCATCCATCATATTGAGAAATTCATTGGCGGTCTAACATATCATATATATTGCACCAAATGATATGGCACAGCGGCGTCATACCATTGGTCGCTAAAGATGTCATCCATTAGATCGGATAACGGATCTCTCAACCCGATGGTCAATATAATTCGACGCCCAATGATAAGACGCCTCGGGTCATCTTACAGAAGAATGACTATTTCCTCCTTTGGCACTTGGGTTTTCCTCCAAACCTCTATATAAACTCAAACACTCAACTATATTTCATCAACCCAAACTTGTGAAGTTTCATTCTTTCTTCTTTACCTATAATTGTTCAATGCCTCCATTTTCATTTGAGGAAGACAATGACCTTGTCAGAAGTTATTACAAAGTGATCGATAATTTCGGAGTTGGATTGAATCAAACGAATACCCGATTTTGGAATGTTGTTGATGAAGAGTTTGTTTGTACCAATGGGAATGCTAACAGTAGGTCGCTCAAAGCATTACAAAAACGTATTATGGACATTTGAAAAAAATGTTTGTGTTTACAGGCAATGTTTAGCTATATAATTAACCGCAATCGCACGGCGTCTAACTAGTAGACAACGGCAAGTACGGGTCGAACCCACAGAGAGTGGGGAAATACTGCAATCAATATTTCTAATCAACTAACCAGAAACAATATTTATGAATTTTAGAATTACGAATAAAATAATAAAACAAACTAAAATGGAGAGAGTCAGTAACCAAGGTTTTCAGTATCCACCACTATTTAACTCATGAGTATTTAGAGTCGCAAATATCATTGGGACGCCCTAAACATGGTGCATCAAAAGTTCTAAGTCTAAGCATACACCATAAAATTGTGTTAGCGAGAAAATTGTAGGAAACTAATTATAAGTCCAAAAATAATATCTGGATATTTTAAGCATACCCAATCAAAGGATTTAACTCAAGCATAAAATATCAAATAAGTAAGCAAATATATAAACAACAAGTAGATTTTCAAAATAACAATTGTATACCAGAAGCATGGAACATCAAAAACCTAGGCCAGGCATGTACCATCAAAAGACATCACAATTGTTTAATAAAATTTTCATGGAATTAATCTATTCAAATCATAATGATATGTATCAAATAAAACGATTAAATTGATCTAAAACTGTAAATGGTCTCAACGTTAAAACATAATTACAAATTAATTAGATTATGAAGATTAATTTCTTAAAACTCATTATAAAAAATAAAAAAAATTAAAACCAATAATATAGGTTGTGCAATACAATTTTGCTTAGCGTTCACTTCCTCTTTCTCCGTCTGCTATTTAATTCCGCATTCAGAAAATTATATAAAAGAAAAATCTCCAAAATCCGAACTCATGTACAGACTAAAACAGAACCCCTAAGGGCAACCACAATCGTTAGACTAAACCCATCGATCAAATGACTAAAAATTTGATCGATGGTCAGCCCAAAAAACAACGGTGGATAGTCAGGCGGTTCCCCAGCGTTGGGCTTAAGACGGAGCCCTATTTTAGAAGCTCGCTCAAAAAGACTGGCGAAATTGTAGAACCAAGCCCCATACAAGCGAAGTTGTAGAACTAAGCCCGGAAAAAAAAACTGAAGCGATGTACTAGACCCACGCGATTGTCCTTCGCGATCCCGGACGACCTCGTCCGGTGGGGCGACTTTCTGGCGTTGCGTCTATTCCAAATACCGGGCGATGGTGTAGAATAGAGCCTGGGTCAAAGCAGGCGATGGTTTAGAAAAGAGCCCGTCAATGGTTGCCGTAAAAAAACCCTACTTCATCAACAGAAAAACTTCATTTCTCCTTCTCCTCCTGTTCTTCCTTCGTCGCCTCTTCTTTCTTCCTCTCGCCCGCCCCTGCCGCCGTTGTTCACCTCATTTTTGTCCGTCAATGACGGTCCATAACCTCATCCCAAGTACTTGTACTACTTTCTAAACGCAAAGCAACAAATATCAAGGTATATTTGCTACCCTAAAATAATAAAATTCATTGTTTTAAATTTCATATATAGATAATTAAAATGTTAAATTAGTTTGAAACATGTTATTTACTTGTTATACTATAAACCCATAATTGCAATTTTCGGTTTTGTTGGTCCATATAAATTTGGGTTAGCAAATTAGGGTTTATGTATTTGTGTTATAATTTATTTAGGGTTTTAAAATATGTTTTAATTAAATTTAATATACAATAACAATATGGTGTAGCTTAAATATGGTGGATGTAAGTTTAATTTTTGGTTGAAAGAAGTATGTTGATTTAATGTTGGTTTAATTTTAATATAATGTTGGTTTAATTTTGATTTAAATTTTAATTGTGTAATTCAAAAATAAATTTGTATGGAATTATTTAGAGTTGTGTTACTTGAATTACATTGGTTATGATTTGGTACAGATGTCTGACAATGTTGTTTCGAGATGGGTCGGGAGAAGGAAAACGAGTAAAAAAGCTAAAATTGCGGAGGAATCGGCAGCAGAGTCAATGGGCCCCCCGTATGTCGATGTCCCCGGGTTAGAACATTACACTTTGGTGGAAGATAGCAACGAACATGCTTCTACCAATATAACCTATTCCACCAACGTCGACTTCAGGTTTGATCACCGAGGTTCTCTGAAATCTGTTTTAAAGACTTACAAGAAAATTTGTGATACTTGTAATATGGTCCAATTTAGAATTGAACGCGGAGGTTGGGGTAGATTACTATCCCTACCTATTGTAGATTCGTCCCACGCTTTGACTGATTTTATTATCGAGCGATTTTGGGATACTACGAACACATTTCATTTTTCTTTTGGGGAGCTTGGGTTCACTCCCCTCGATTGGGTTATGTTGACCGGGCTTAGTATCGGTGTTGGTAGCTCTGTCCCTTATGACCCAAAACTTTATAAATTTGAATATGTCCATGCCAATATCTTTCCTGAACTTAAAGACAGTGCGGTATGCAAGAGGGAAGGTCTTCCACCACAATGGGTTTCAGGTGCAATCACTCTCAAGTTTTTGAGCTCTTATTTTGATAATGACACATTGGAGGCGGCGAAAGATGATAGTGTGATTGCGGATAAAGTGGCGAGGGCTTTTTATATGTATGATTTGGGCAATTTCTTTTTCCCAAATGCAAAAACATACATTGATGCAGGATGGTTGGCTGCCTTTGATAATTTAGATGCAGTAAGTAACTTCGACTGGGGTGGACCTGCCTTTTCTAAATTGTATTCCGTTCTCTCCACGGCGTCTAGGGGCAGAAATCAGTATCAGGTCCATTTCAAATTTTGGAGATAATTTATTAACTATTATGCAATTAATTTTAGTTTCATAATTTTAATTTATATTTTGTGAACTGTTGGTAAAATAATTTATGTTCCAGTTTTGGGGCTACGAATATCTGGGTATTTATCGTCCTACCATAAGTGGGGCCGAAAACGATAATGAATGGCCCAGATATCGTAGGTGGGTAGGGCCACGCCGGAAGGGTGTTGATATCATGAAGTCTAGAACTCAACTGAATCAGTTAGCAGTTGACGACGTTTGCTGGCAACCCCTGGTTGACATCAGTTAACTACATACCAGAAGAGATTGGTCGTAAAGCAATAGAACTTTCGGGACAAAGGGTTATATTTACATGGCTTGGCAATGTAAGTTTGGTTGTTTTTATTTGCTGTGCAGATTTTTTCAACTAACAAATGCATTAAAACTACTTTTGTTTATTTATTTTGTTTATTTTTCTTTGTGGATAAAGCACAATATGTATCTGGGAGATAGGTGTTGGAGGCAGAACAACCCGAGTTGAGGTATTCCCGCCAACCCGCCTAGTTCAATTTCCAACTACGGTGATAATGACATGAAGAACATGACAGCAATAGTTCACAGCAACTGTAGTGAATACGTGCGTGTGGTGGATTACGGGGTTTATTTTGAATATTGGCGACATGTCATTAACCTCAACAACTATGTGACTGCGGTTGACTGGGAGGTTGAAACCTACGGATATGCGGGAGACCGGATCAAACACAACATCCCACGACCACGTGATGAAGTCCCTATTCCTCCTCCTCAACAACTACCTTATGTAAGTATTTGATGAATTCGGGGAACAAATAGTAGTGACAATTTTTGAATTGTTTTTTTTTTTTGGTTTACTTTTATTATTTTTCTTTGCCAGGTGGCGGCTTACGATATGGTGCAAGACTATGCTAGTTTTACCCAAGAGTTCCGTCAATTTACGTTGTCGGAAACAAAGGATAGGATGAACTACATCATCGCTAGGGAAGCTGAGTTCAACACTTTTCGATCGCAGACAGCCGCCGAAATTAGCTTATTAAAAGATCAGAATTCTTTGTTGAGCAGACAACTTACCCAAGCCCGTCAACAACCACCGATGGGTTTTGCTTCATATTCTGTTACTCCACCTCCAAGATCATCACCGGAGGTTCGGCCTACTGTCCGGCCTACTTTCCCTCCATTTGTTCCACCTAGATCCAACTCGGGCTAAAGTAAACAATTTTAAATTTAGGGTTGTCTAAGTATATAACTTTTTGGACTATTTTAATGTTGATTTATTGTTAATTTACATGTTATTTTTATTGTTGATTTCGTAGCATCCGTAGTTGGTTGTCATAAGTTGAATGGTCCAACATTTGTTACCATATTTTTACCGTTTTCTTACCGTTGGACCTAACCTTTAATATTTAATTTTATTACCGTTACACATGGTTACGAATATCTGGGTATTCACCATCCTTTCTACCTATAAGTAGTTCACCAAGAGAGAGACCGGGCTTATATTCAATCTTCCATATTCTAGATTTTCATTTCAAATTTATAATCTTCAATTTTCGCTCAATGGGTGGTTATCAAAATTGGAACCTCAATGCAGGGAATTTTACACTGGAAGAAGATTTATCGATATGTCAAAATATTGTCTTGCATTATCCAGCTAGGGGAACAACACCAGATTGGTTGAACGTTGTGATGAGACAACAATGGTTAGAAGAAACTCATGTGAATTTTTGTGCCGAAACTGGAAATCCCAATAACAGGAATCGAGTCGGCATTTTTGTTCGATATATGGAAATTAAAAAGGAGGTACTTCAATTTTCTTCTTTAGTTGCCAAGGTTAATGAATTTCGTGTTAGGCATGAAACAGACGATGAGGTTGTACGTAGATCTATGGAAGAATGGGTTAGATGGAAACGTTCAGAATTCAAATACAAACCTCATTTCGAGATTTTAAGGGTTAAGGATGAATTTAATCCTTTTGTCTTAATTGTTCTCCCTAGTACTGTGAAACCATGTCCACCACCACGTCCCACAAGCTAAGCCTTAAGGTTTCACCTCCGGTTTCCTTAAGTTATTAATTACAAGCTACTGTTTTTCAAGTTGTTGTATTTCCTTCCACAAAATGTTTGTGTTGCAATGTTCAATAAATTAATTAAACCACAAGTTGTTGAAATTTTATATAATTGTTTACCAAAAGTAAAGTACATAACCATAATTCAAACCATAATTATGAAACCACGTCTAATTAATAAAAAGTTTATTCCTAACATAGTTTGGATTTCATGAACTGGTAGCATTGATCGAAAATAAATACTTCTCCTGTTTCCTGACAGTAGTGTATTTTAGCCACCTCCTCCTGAAATAATGTTGGCATACCTTATTAGATATTGTTAGATCGTCAATATAGGTTAATGAAAGTTACTTACAAATTATCGGATCGTCAATTGCAGATGTGTCTGGTTAAAGATTCTTTCTTGTACGGCCACAAAATCACATATTCCTTTTTGGATCAATTGGTATCTATCGTGAATTGCTTCAACAGTTTTTTGATTTGGATTTCCAAATTGGCGAACATATTTCACGTAGATTCTTCCCCAAAACGTAAATGGATCAACCCTTTGCTCAATGACATCTCGGCGAAGTGTTTCTTTATACCATATTTGGGTTATACACAAGTCTTCAGTCGCATCAGATGCTGCCATTTTTGAAGGTTAAATTGTAAGTGTAAGAACTTCAAGGATGGGTTTATATAGAAAAACAGAAATTATTAATGTGTGTGAATTATTATGAACTCTGTCTATTGTAATTTCATGTCATTGCTTTGTCTTAAAAGCAAAATATCTCTGACACACATTAAAATAAAATCTGTGAATTATTATGTACTGTGTATATTGTCATTGCCTTGTCAAGTAAAAGCAAAATATGTCTGACAGAGTTAAAATTCAATCTTTTAATTATTATGTAGGCAGTCTATTGTCATTTCATCGCAGTGGCTTGTCAAGTAAAAGCAAAATATGTCTGACAGAGTTAAAATTCAATCTTCTAATTATGATGTAGGCAGTCTATTGTCATTTCATCGCAGTGGCTTGTCAAGTAAAAGAAAAAAATCTCTGACAACGGAATAAACTTTGAATTTTTTTTTTGTGGCATTTTACCAATGGAATTCAAATCAGAATAAACTTTGAATTTTTTCACACCCAAAAAAACTATGAATTCAGTATAAATTTTTTTGGTGAAGTTGTGAAATTTATGGAAAAAATATAGCCGTTGATTGATTAACCGATAATGTTAGCGGTGGTTTAGAGCCTCGCCCGGGTCAAGGCGGTCACCTGGAATCTCGCCAAGACACACGCGGTATCCTAGCACAACGCGTAAAATGGAGCGAGATCCCAGTTGTCCGCCCTAATTTTTTTTCCCTGGGCGACTTTGTGGCATCCCGCTCACCCCTGGACGACGAACTGTAACTAAGTTTGGAAGAGCGGGATTCTGAAACTTCGCTTGGGTTGGCCCAATGCTAAGACTCCGCCCGTAAAATTGTGCGAGATCCTAGAGGCTGGCTTGTCATTGGGCGATGTTCTAGGACATCGCCCGACTATAATTTTCGTCGTCGACCTTTCGATCAATTATCATCTGGAACAGTAAAATCCGTCGATTATATACTAAATATAATCGACGGATGTGGGTCGTTTTTGACGACCATCGTTCAACTATCATCGATAGTCGATGATTTGATCCGCGATTGTGGTTGCCCTAAAAAGATGAAAACCTAAAAAAAAGCTCCGTAAAAGTCAACTCTTTTTTTCCTTTTCTACTCTCAGATCATGCCTTGTCCCCACACGTCATTCTCATCAGTCACTTTTTAAACCTTGTCCCCTCTCACTTCACATTCAAGACAGAAACCCTTATAGACCTGACTCACCACCTGTTACTTTATTCACGTGTCTCCCGTGTACAACCTACTTTACCAAGACTTTTAGCCAGCCTACACTACCTAATCACCTAGTTTTTCTTCTTGTCAGCCATCACGTCACCTGCCTTCCTCACTACTCAACCTAACAGCCTTTCTTTGTTCTTTCACGCTAGGTATTTCTTTCTTCTTTCTCTTGTTTGACTGTGTACATGACAACCAATTCTGGTCTAAGACCAGCTCTCGTGACACATCCACCAACAACAAATCAGTCCGTTCAAATCATATGAGATTGCCTTATCTCCCATTTCATACCAATTTAATCCATTTTAACCATTATAATTATAATTTCGTGTTTTTTTTTCACCTAGTTTTTCTTCTTGTCAGCCATCACGTCACCTGCCTTCCTCACTACTCAACCTAACAGCCTTTCTTTGTTCTTTCACGCTAGGTATTTCTTTCTTCTTTCTCTTGTTTGACTGTGTACATGACAACCAATTCTGGCCCAAGACCAGCTCTCGTGACACATCCACCAACAACAAATCAGTCCGTTCAAATCATATGAGATTGCTTTGTCTCTCCCATTTCGTACCAATTTAATCCATTTTAACCATTATAATTATAATGTCTGGTTTTTTAGATGTATCTTCTGTAAAAACATAAAATACATTATTAATTTAAAATCGATCATTATTAAATATAAATTAATAGGTAAAAATATATATAAATTATACTTATATCAATTACAAAATCGTATTACAGCCATTCGAAAAAGTTGTTTGTTTTTCAGGCAATGTTTAGCTCATGTGAATAGTGATTGGGTAGCGGCGAGGACTCTATATAAAGCAGAACGGACATTTCTTTTTAAACATTGTTGCGCAAACGAGTTATTTCATACTCGTATTGAAAACATCTAATTTAAATTTATAATTAATGTAGACGTCTAATTTAAATTCTAATTAATGTAGATGTCTAATTTAAATTTTTAATTAATGTAGAAGTCTAATTTAAATTACACATCAATGTAGTTATCTAATATAAATTTATAATTAATATAGACGTCTAATTTAAATCAAATTAAAAAGAAATTTTATGGAATTAAAGGAAAACTACTTTATTCACCATTCTCATAAAATGTTCATTATTCCTAGTCATATTCATCATGTTTCGAATCCACATCGGTCCCCTCATCAACGACTGGTAAGGCATCATCCATCACAAGTGGTGGAAGTTCACCATCTCTCCATATTTTTCTATATCGTTGCCAGATATACTTTGCAAGATCGGAGCGTAGAAGCCTCCGTTGTTGAGGGTTGTACAAAGTTGTTCTAGGGAGTCTCAGATCTCCTTGCATAGGTGGTGCTGCCTTTTGCCATGTGTACATCCCTTATTCTCCATCACGATACTCATACTCCACATACATATTGTGCATTATTAGGCGCGCTCTCATGATTGTCTTCAAGTCATCTTTTTTCTAATAACGACATGGGCGGTTAATTACACCCCATTTGGACTTAAGTCCATCAAATGCTCGCTCAATGTCTTTCTTCTTGGTCGTCCGATAATCATTAAATAACCTTTCTTGTGGGATCAGATGTTTCGTAGGACCATTGTATCCTTGCACAAACACTGGCCACTGAGGATGTATACCATCCCCTAAGTAGTACCCTTGCTCGTAGTCTACATCGTTGATGCGATAAACATATGGAGGTGTTACACCATTGAGATTTATATCGAATAATCCTGAAAAAGTGTAAAATATTCAAACCATTGTTGGAGCCACTCATACCAAAATAACCATGGCAGAACCATCTATCATACGAAGCTACAACCTGTAGAACAACGGTTGGTTTGATATGATGTCCAACGTGTGTCATGCTTCATCAGTTGGACAACACCTTCATTCCCAATGAAAACAATCCACACTACCAAGCATTTCAGGGAATCTACGAGATGCATTTTGTTGTAAAAGCCTCATAGTATCTTCAGTGATAGACACATTTTTGTGTCTAAATTACACCCGACTATCTATTCTGATAGTGTTCGTTTTTGTACTTATTATGGTTTTTTATCTATTTGTAGGTATTTTTGAGAAATAAACATTTGCGGAAAAATCGACTCAACAAGTGATAAAGGCACCCAGAAAAGAATTGATAAAGGCACCCACACTTTGGATTGGGGGCACCTCCCTTCGAATTTGAATTTACAAAAATGGCGGGAAGAAATTTTCTTTACGTGAGAAAGCTTTGGTGTTGATTTGCAACCGAGTTTTAAGGAGTTTAAACGTGTACTTGGTATCTCAAATTGTTCAAACTCTCAAAAGATAACATAACACGTCACATATGGGTGATTCACGGCGGAAAAATTGCTCAAAAAATCGATTCACAGCCGGAAAAGGAGTTTCACTCTGTTTCGGATTTGCATGGATTTGAAGTTGGATTTGGATGTTTCTTTGCATCCTTATCGACTTAGGAAGACTCTCTAGGGTTTGCTTACCCAATATATACAGAAGATAAGTGAGGAAATTGAGGGGGAGAGCCAGCCAGAATCACTGAGAGAAAAACTAGGAAGAAAAGAAAAATTCTGCTGATGAAGAATACATGAAGAACATAAGGCTCCACTAAACTGTCTCTGAAAGTGTCGCTGGAACAGTCATCTATTAATCTGCTGGCAATCGTTTCTCTGCTGCACTTTTAGTCCGATCTTTATTCCTGTTTCCTTTTCTTCCTCTTGTAACACTCTGAACCATCCACTGTAACGCTTATAAGCGTATCAAAACGTATGTGTTACTTCTTTTTAATCATTGTAAGCACTTTTTGAACAATGAAAGACTATTTTGAGTGTGTTTCCATTACAATGAGCTAATCACCATCACTGGGGTGACAGAGGAAGCTATTTTTCCAACAAGTGGTAACTTCTATTTTATTTATTAATTGCTTTGAATCAAATTGAAAAAAAAATGGTTTTTCTCAAGTAGTTGTGTTTTCTTTTGATGGGTTATGCTTGGTTTTAAGCTTTTGATGTCTCATGCTTACAATTTACAACTATTTTCTCAAAAACCTAACCTTGGCAATGTTTTAATTTAACTGAATACAAGAATTGCACGATTTTATCACTTGAATTATTGGTTAATCGTGGAATCTTAAACCCTAGTTCTTCGCATCACTTTTAAATCAACTTTACTTTAATCTATTTTATTTTTTGTTATTAAAAATTAAGTTTAAAAATCAAATCTTCACAAATATAAGTATCAAACCCTTTTTACCACTATATTAAAATCACATCATAAAAGCTCATAGTATCTTCAGTGGTACGTCGCATAAATTTGTCATTAAATACCCAAATGACTGCATCCATAAACTTCTTAGCATAGTGGTAGATAGTGGATGCACCCATTTGCGTATAATCATCTAGGATGTATACAAGAATACCTTTGACTCTAAGAGAAGTGACCCCCAGATGTTTGTGAACAAGTCCCACGTGATGAAGAACTTGAATAATAACGATGTCTTGTCGCAACAAACACCACTTGCCTACTTGCTTGGATGTACATGTGCTGCTCAATGGCTAACTGTCGTAACTTCTCCTGTAAACATTTTTTTTTTTGTAAATTTCTAGCATTTTATGCGCAACAATATTGAAACTAAAATAAATAGGAAATATTAGAATACTAACCAGTGAGACATCCATTTGAGAAAAATTGAATGGATTTTTTGTTGTTCTTGGCACCTCTACTAGTTGTTCATACCCATTATTGTAAAAAGGTAAATTCCACTCTACTTGCGGCAGGTGTGACTTGGGCTCTGTGAGTTCATCATATGTCTAGGATTGTGATGCCATTGTAGGAGGCGGATGACGAGGAAGAAGACGTCGATCAATACCACGATTACCCACACCAAGATCATCATGGTTATTTGCATGCATGGTTTTTGTCACCAAAGGTCCAACAATTTTACTTTTCCAGAACAGTTCATACTGTCTTTCATTGAATGCATAATAATGCTCCCCTACCTCAGGATCCATACCATCAACTATTGAATCCAACCCCGAAGGATCACATGGGATTACAATTTCCCCAATTACCTGCCTCATACATCTCTCGGCCAAGTATGCAGAAACTCTTTTTCCCAACTCAACATCCTTGAAAACAATTCTCCTTCGAGACAACTGTAATGCAGTATGAAACTCTGGTGAATAACTGATCGTTTTCAGAAAAGTGGTAAAAATAGTTTGTTCGTTGATACTTGTGAAGATTCAGTTTAGAATTAATTTTGATTTAAACTAGAAAATAAGTAAAATATTTTTAACAATATTGAAAGAAACTGGGACTCAGGATTCCACCAAAATCACTTTTGGATGATTTCTACAATGATTCCTAACAATTATAGCTCTTTTATTGACTCTATATCTTTGCCAAAGGTAGATTTGTAAACCATTAAATGTAAACCATAAGAATGGCACATCAAAATCTCTTTCGTCCCAGCATACACCATCAAATAAAATCAAAACTAATTAAGAAAAATCATAAATCAATTAAAATTAGTGTAAAAAGTCATAAAGAATCAAATATAGTCACCATTCAATTGTGAAATATGGATTCCTCTATTATCCCAGAGATTGGGTTTATCTCATCATGCTCAAAACACTCTCAAAATATTGGTACATAGCTTAAAAGTGTTAAAAATATGAAAAAAAATCAAAAATAATGAAACAAGAAATCTGCAACGTTTTCTGGACGTTACAGATTAACTGTTACAATACATCTTGAAGATAAGTGTTGCAAAATGAAGATATACGTTGCAAATTAGTTAAAGAAATTCTTGCATCTGAAGATAAACGTTGCAAAGACGAAGATATAAGTTGCAGATGGGTTGAAGAAACCGTCGCCTATCAAGAACAATTTTTTTTGATGGTTTTTTGTTTTCTCCATCAACATACCCATACAAATCAGTAGATATCAATATATATTCAAATTGATCTCTCTATAGCAAATAAATTGTTGAATCTAGTTTTATAGAAAACAAAGTTTGAGATGTTATTAAATGGTAATGAAAAATGTGTGTTGGTAGAATTCACAGAGGATGAACTTGTTCCATTAATTAAATTAGATGGATTGTTTAAATTTGATTGATTGGTATTCTGATTTGGATTCACCATGCTTCTTGTAATTGGCATTACAGAATTGAAGTAAAATTTGTTGAAAAAAGAATGTTGAAGAACATTTATAAATCAAAAACTCAATAAACGTTAAAAATTAGATGATGAAATCGAATAATAATAATAATAATAATAATAATAATAATAATAATAATAATAATAATAAAGATGATGAATCAAAAAATTGATAAACGTAAATTGTTGTTAAAAAATTGAGAAAAAATTTCAGATTTCGATCGGGTATCTGTCTGTTACCATGAGAAACGTTGAAAGAAAAGATGTAAAAGTTTTATTATGTCTGAATGAATAGAATAGTACAATATTATCTGAGATAATATATAAAGGTGAGACTAAGATAGATGGCCTTACTGCAGAGGTCAAATACTAACAAGTCAAATAAGATTGACTAAATTGTATTTAATATTTTCTTTCTTTCCATCACATTTACGTCATGTCTGTAGAAATTCAATTCAAAAGCAAATGCCAATTGATGCAGTAGTATGGTATTATTATATTAGGCTCTTATTCTCCATATACACAACACGAGGACTGCCGACAATAAATTATTCTCTAAACCTTGTGTTGCAAAGTGACTGTCTGAGTATAATTAAACTGATTCAATTCAATAAAAAAAAACTAAACTGATTCAACGATGTGTACGGTAAGTCGGA
This sequence comes from Papaver californicum, assembly GCA_023531435.1. NCBI lineage: Eukaryota > Viridiplantae > Streptophyta > Magnoliopsida > Ranunculales > Papaveraceae > Papaver > Papaver californicum. The sequence continues at coordinate 489,099 of JAJJMC010027418.1, read as the reverse complement.
AATAAACTAATATTTGGCAAACTAAATGTCTATATATCAACAAGACTAAAAAAAATAAAAAGATACAAAAAGCTGTTAAAAAGACTTCGATGGTCCAAAAAAATTTTCATATGCTTTCGTCCGCTTTTTGACGCTTGAATGTGTAGTTCCAAGACTCCAACCGAATAGGCCCATAATAAAAAACCACCAATGAAACAACAAGAAATAAGTTTGGTGTATAAGAATTTTACGTGTTTACGTAACAAGGCGAATGATGTATTGAAATACACTTATACTTATGAAAGAAATTCAATAGAGAGATAGATACACTAACCAGTATATCAGGCATCGCTCGATTCTCTACAAGAAAAGTAACAACTCGTCTAATAACGTCACATGCTTACACTTTCACTGATGCCATATGTACTGAGAATATTTGGGAGACGTGGTACAAGCACGGAAAAGTCAAAATAAGGAAAATGAAAATAACAAAAATAAATAACTTTTATTTCGGGAGGAACAAACTAAATCTTTGCTTCTTCTCGATTTACCACTGCTACTTTTGTTGACTCTACATTTTCAAGAAAACCGGAAAAATGGGCGCGAAGTTGCTAAACGGAAGGGGTAGGATTGTACGAGTGGATGTCCTTTATGCAATCACTTCCAATGTGATTAGAAAACGCCCCGCTACTTTTGGACAGGCACTCTCTAACAAAGAAGCTAATTATCCGCAATACACTAAAGGGGCCCTGGAAACAAAGAAAAGATATGCACGAACGAGATATCCAACAATAAGAAAAAGGAAAATGATTGAATAGAGAAACTCATGAACATTTGGTGATCTCAAATGTATCCACATTAATAGAACTGGTGACTCATTATTTTGATGAATCATTTCTTCAGACATAAGAAGATTATATAAACACTTACAAGAAATCTCACTTATCAGATTCCATTGTGGAAGAATCGCCCATAAATTTTTCTGAGGACTTGGCCATGATGTATCTGATCCATGCATAATATCATGAAAAACGAATACAAATTTTTAACTGCTACTTAGTGTCGACAATAGATCTAAAAAGGTCTTTAAAAGGGTGAACCCGTCAATTCATGAAATCGGGTTATACTCATCCTACGTAGGAAGAAGCAGCGAATTAGGACGGTCTGATATTTTAGTCTCCGGAGAAGATTCTGCACATAGGCCTTTTCAAAAGCAAGAACAAACCAGTGACTAGGTGGCTTTTCAAGTGGGTGGGTCTTCCAACAGAAGATGAAACTTGGGTTGACGCAGAGGCCCTCTACCCCGACTTCAACGCCTGAGTTCAGTAGGTGGAGGTTTTGTTACACCCAATGCAGCATTGCCCAGTCAGGTACCCAATATCATTAGTCAAGCCCAATAATTTTCTTTGAGGGAAACTCCTAAAAACCTTCGATGATCACGTTAAGAGTGTAATCAAACTCTGAAACAATATTTTTCATTTCATAATCATAACAGTTACATTGTATCCTTTTTATAAGGACACATTGTTACATTAAACTACCAAAGAATTATAATAACTGATATTGTGATAACCCAAAGCAGTAAACATACATGCTAGATACACAACACATATATTAGATACATAAAGAAGAACCTCTAGTCAAAAATGTTGAACATACAAGAATTTCAGCATGTGGTGCCATCTCATGGAGTTGAAGAAACAACATAAAGAAGCACTTGTGAGCAGTATGTTCTATTTCATTATGTTAGTGGACATAATTTTAGTAGCATCGCTACTTCAGCATGCCCTTGTTATAAAATAATAAAAACTAGACTATTTGAATATGTCGTCTTAAAGATTTTTTAAAACAAGATTTAGTAGAAATATTCATCAAGTAAGTAAATTTGTAAATATATATTATCGGATTTATCATGTTATATTTTTTTTCTTTCATTAAGATTTTTTTCTACTAAATTTTTCTAATTAAGATTTTAACGAGTTAGTATATGCGTGTCCAATACTGCTCATATGTTTTGAGTTATTTTTTATTTGAATTTACTATCAAAGTTTTAATAAGACTGAGGTGTCATCCAACGTGCCACGTGTAAAAACGAGCCATCTAACGTGCCACACGTATAACCAGACTCTACCACGCGTATAAAAGTATAAAGAGACTGCACCAGCTATTCTTTCGTCACGAGAGAAAGAGTTAGGGTTTTCTGATAGATTGTTGAGCTAGAAAAACCTTAGCGTATAAACTATGAAGTTTGAGAGCTGATCCTGTGCAATTATCTTAGGGTTTTTTCACGATTTGTTGTGCTAATTCTGAAACTGGAAGAGTTAATCTCCTTCGTTGAAGTTTATGGTCCTAATCGAGTAAGCCAACTTGACAATGGGTTCGAACGTAAAAAACATTCGGTAAGCTGTTTATCTTGGACTTGAATGATTGTATTTTTGTTTTTATGAAATAAATAAAGAAAGGTTCTGAGTTTTAGCCTGGTTTGATTTCTTCCGTAAGCATTTTTTTTTCTAGGTTCTAATAAACTTTCTGTAAGTTACGACTGTACTTAGGAAAAAAAAAAGAAAGATTGTAGTATGTATATATATGATTCTTTCATTACAAGTGGTTTTTGTCTCTCTAGTCCCAGCTGAAGTAGTATGTTGGATCATTGTATTTATCTAGCAAATATTTAGTTTTAATACTTTATCTAGATCCCACAAACTTAAAGTAACGTATCTTAAAGATCTTCATTTGGACAGTACTAAATATTTGGGACTTCCTGATTTGTATTTTCGCACATAAACTTCTTCAATTATGTTAGATATGTGTATTATTAGGAGTTGTTTGATGAGTTTTTTTTAACTCCAGGGAGGAAGTGGTTGCTGTTTCGAATGAGTGGGAAACTTGCCCAGCAAAAAGAAAGCAACAAGTGTTAGATCAATTTTTTGAGTCTGTAGAAGGGAAAATAGTAAATCATGGTTATCTTAATGTGGATAATGTAAGGGAGGATTTGAAGATTGCCAAGGTAAATACTCTTATCTGTTCTGTCCCATTCTTATATGATTAGGAAATGTATTATCTTGTCATAAATAGAGTTTTTTTTCTTGTTATCAGGAACTTGTGTCGAAATTCAACGATGAACTTTCACAAAAAGTGCTTATGAACTCAAAATTGAATTCAACAGAGCAGTGCAAAGACTGCACAAGGTAATTCTAGATGCGTGTTGAATTGATTATATCAATATGTTTCTCTTAAATGATTTTTTTGATAACGGATATGATCTGTGACTCACATATTTTGTGCTCCCATTATTCCCAACATTAGTTGGTCCCCAGGTGGATTTTTATTTCAATAGAATCTAAAAATATTTTTTTTTATCAATATCATCCTGCAAAAATTGGGGTGAAAGAAAATGATATGTTATCTATGTTTTGGTTCTGCCTTAGCTTTAAGTAATCGTTTTGATTTTGCATGTACTAATGATCATCAATCTTTTGTATTACTGTAAAATACAGCAAGGTAACTTACCACTGAGTATTTTTTCGCACCTTCTTTATTTATTTTTGTAGATGGATGTGGATAGTGGGAACCTCAATTATATTGCTGACAATTAGTTTTCCCCATGAAGAATACATGAGCTCTCCTCATTACTGTACGCTATTCTATTTTATCAGCCCAAAGTTAACTCAACTTGAGTCTCAAACCTACTTCTTCATTAATCAAACATAATCTGGCGAGGTACAGTTTCTTAAAGACTAAAGACCGACAAAACGCACAATACTTGGCCTGTTTAATCGCCTCCACCACCGTCACGTCATTGTTGAAAGCCTCATGGCACTTACTGACTAGAAAAAACACCTGAAACATGTAAACTTGATTTGATACTCTATCTTCCAATTCATCTTCAAATTGAACATCTTACAATCTCGCCAAACTGTGTATACTGTATCATCTGTGGTTAGGAGTAGCATCCTTGTACTTATTGAATTCTCTCAAGCTTTGGTCATGGTTTCCTTCGGCCTGTGTATACTAATCTACGGTTGAGAAAATTAAAAAAGATAATTTATTAGGATATTAAGTTCATTGGAAAAGAATCCCACGTGGACTGCCAACTAGTGTTGGGAGTAATGTAATTATGAAATTTGGGATTTTTTGATAAATCTAGAAATGTGTTACATAACAGGTTGAATTATATATGCGGATTATCTTAGAGTCTGTCAAAGATATCCCAAAAGATCACAAAGACTGGATGAAGAAGCATTGTGTTCTGGATATAGATTTTATTAAGGATTCCCTTTTTGAGAATAAACACACTATAAAGGATGTCGCTTGCTCTTTAAAAAGTATGGGGGGTAAGGTTGAAAAGCGGAAGAAGCTTAAAAGAGAAGAAGTGGGTCAACAGTATGGAAGTGAGGCCTTCAACAAAGAGAATTATATGTTAATAGAAAATGAGAAGGAAAAGTATATGTTGCTCCAGAGAAAAAGAGAAGAATACATGGTATGTAAAACACTATATTTGATTAGAATTTGTGTTCTGTTCTTTTTTATTCGTATGTTCCCAATATGTCTTGTTAGAGTATTACTTGTTAGACTTCATGTTGGTTTAGCAACAAATCAAGTTTAGGCTTAAGATAATCTTGGTTTAGTGTTAATCTAATTTATCAATTAAGCAGCTTAGTCCAGTGACTCATCTAGTGAGGTGCCAGCCAACTAATGATGCGCAGGTTGGGTGACACATGGCCGATGACAAGGCCCTCTTCAGCCTCTTGTATCTTGTTTTTTCTGATTCTTTCCATCATTAAGCAACAGGAAATAGAAGTAGAAGCTAAGTCATAATACTACTCTTGATAGTGTTGTTATTCTGTTGTGAACATTTATAGTGCTGTGTAGTTCTTTTCTATTTCTAAATATGTATTGTTTTAATCATGTGATTATGCTGTTTCAATGGAAGAGTTTATGGTGCTGCTGTTAGAGATTATGTATAGTTAATAACAAAGACATGATTGATCAGCATACCCATTTCAGATCTTGTTGAGCATGTTAATACTAGGGTCAATAGTTGATTTGAAATTCTAACATTACTAATTGACTGCATTGTTTTGTAGTTATGGGAGCAGGAAATCCGCAACTTGTACATCAAATGGGAGAAAGTACTTGGACCTTACCGTGTATGTGGACCTGAGTTTCGGTTCTATTTTTACAAAGAAAATGCCGACAGAATTGTCGAGAACTTGAAGGAAGAAGTCGAACAGTTTGTAGGTATATGATGCTTTTCTTTGTGACTATGGGTTAAACAGTTAAAACACTTGACATGTTCTTTGTTTAGGGTTGTGTGTACTACGATTAGGCTTGTTTAGAACTTCTATTATGGGTGGTTTATTTATGTTTGTATTTCAGTTTCTAAATATAATCATCCTATTGAATGTCAAGAATCTTTATCCTCAGGGAATGAACCATGGAATTTTATTTATTTAGGGTTTGCTGTTTAATTCTTACACCTCAATTTCTGGTTGCTACAATTTCTTGTTTTATTCTCCTTTATCTAGTTCAAGTGTGCTAATATGAGCACGAGCATAATTTCTTTTCCTTGTTCCCCTTCATCTTCTTCTTCTTGTTCGTGTTTTAGGGTTCTCTTGATTATGAGAATCTGCTCACAGTTTATTTAGTATATATATGAGAATCTTTAAGGGGTTGGTAGGGTGTGTCGACCAACAATATGGGTTTGCTTGGTCTCCCCACGTGTGTACCGGATTTTTTGTTGGAATTGAAAAGTTATAATGGGAAAATGGGGGGAGGTGCGCTCTGATATCGGTGTTCAGGATCATCTCGTAACTTAAAGTTGTGTGTAGTTCAAATGTTACTAGAACGTTTAATGGCATGTGTTTTGCCGTTTTGGAGCGTCTGAGCACAAACTAATTTGTTAGAACTGTCAGAAATAGGGACAAGATATGGAGTGCACAAACTAATTTGTTAGAACTGCGAGAAATCAGGGTAAGATAGTCTTGCTTTGGTGAAGGAGGTTCAGGAGGGCGTGGACTGCTGCAATGATGAATATTGGCTAGCATTCAATTGGCAAATTTGGATCATTGTATGCAAACTAAATTGAGGTTGCAAATGTGAGGTGAAATTAGAGTATGTAAAACGGGCCAGCAAAACCCAACAACCTATTAAGAGGCAAACCCACCGTGTTACGTATGGTGTTGTGTCGTATCAGAGGTTAAAACGTGTAGTGTTGTGCCGTGTTCGAGATCGTGTTGTGTTGTGCTGTGTTGGACGGCATGTTATGTTGTGCTTAACATATTTATTTTATATTTTTTGAAGTTGATATTTTTTGGATGTTTAGATATTATATGTGTTGTTATAAAAATAACTCAATATAATGAAGATGAAATATCAAAAATTGGCTAAAATAAATATATTTTTTTGAAATATACACAAAATATATTATATTATACCGTATTGTGTATCGTTTTTATACATGTTATGACATGCTTCCTTAGCGTGTTGTGATGTGTCGTGTCACTTATTGTGTTGTGCCGCTGGGCCGATTACTCTGGTCCAACACAGCACATGAAATTGTTGTATTATATTGTACTGGAATGGACTGGGTTCGTTCTAGCACGAACCAATTTACACCTCTAGTCGCGATGACAACTAGTTGGTGAAGATTTGAGTTTTTTTTTTTTTGACTAAAAGAACGAAATTCCATTACTTGAAAAGAGGGCTACAAAGGTCAACCGATAATTGGTTGAAGAAAGGTTGAGGGTCACCCCACTTCATCCCCACACCTTCTAAGCGAGCATGCTTTGTTATAGAGTCAGCAATCTTGTTCTCCTCTCTACTAATAAAAGATAAATTACAAGACAAAATTAACTATAGCAGTCTTTTACAATCTACTAATAATGAGTGACAAGACCAAGGACTGGAGTTTGTGATATCGTTAACATCTTCTATGAGCATCTTTGTATCACCTCAGAATAAAATATGACTCCATCTTTGCTCTTTAGCCCACACATCTTTGCTCTTTAGCCCACAAGATGGATTCTCTCAAGGCCGTCGCTTCCGCATGATGACTAGAACCAACTCTAGCCACTCCCGAGAAACCTGTTATGAACGAGCCCTTTGGAGTGCGGGCTACGGCTCCATAACCTGCTGCATAGTCAGTTACATAATAAGACCCATCGAAATTTATTATAACATAATTGATATTTTTGGATCCCCAAAAAGACACAAGACCCTGTTCTGAACTGATGGTCTTCGTGATGTGCTGCATCTGATTTGTTTGAGTTTTGAGAGATAGGCCGGTGGTATTTGTAGCTCTGATGGTATCGGTCCTGGTGGTTATGGGAATGGGGTTATCTGGTTGGTAGGGATATGGAAGGTGTGGTTCCTAACTGGGTTAGGTTCCTTAAGGGGGTTGATGGACGTGGCCATGGGATCGATGGTTATGGAAGCTTGGCGATTGCCATTACCTAACGGGAGGTGTCTATGGGTGCCATGAGGCTTAGATATGATTTGGGAAGTGGTGTAGTCGGGAGTGGGTTGAGTGGAAGGGATGATGGGAATTGTATGTATGATGTTGGTGGATTGGTTGTTGGGGGAAGTAGAGGTTTTAGCAATGATTTGGAGAACCGTGGTAGGGTTTGGTTTTGCTCTATCAAAAATAATGTCACACCTATGTTTCAAGATCCGCCAATGAATGTTGGTAACATAAGCAGTCGAAGCATTATCTTTCAAAGAAATGATGTTGTTGTGCTTATGCCAATATTTTATCCACTCGACAATGCTGTTGTAAGACAACATGTTTGTGTACAAATTGGGCCAAAGAGTCTGCCAGATTTTCTTAGCTAGGTCACAGTACAAAAAGAGGTGGGTAATAGTTTCGACGTGCTTGTTACAGATTGAGCACCTTTGATCCGATTCATCCATATGTTTGAAAATTTTCGTTCGGACTTTCAGAGTTTGCTTCATCAATTTCCATATAAAAAGGTTTATTCTGTATGGGGTTTTGATTAACCAAATCTTGTTCCAAACTCCCGGATCCACATGATTGATTCTGGCGGAGAGGATGTTATTTTGGACTAAATTTTTGTAGGTAGAGGCAACTGAGAAGACCCCATTGGTAGTTTGACTCCAACCCATTTCATCCCGTCCTCCCGGAAGGATAGGGATGGCCATAATTTCGTCAATTTGGGTTCTGGAGAAAATGTTATTAATGATTGCGGTTTTCCAGGAGTGGGTATCATGGTCAATAATCTCACATACCCGAGACAACCCGGAATTCCTTTGGATATCAGTAACTTCATTAGTTTTCATACTTTTTAGCCATTTATACTCCCAAATCCTCACTTGGGTACCATCTCCGATGGACCAGAAATGGTTATCTCGGATGATATTAATGCCTTTTTGGATACCTTTCCAAATCCAGGTATCCTTCGCATGTTTTCGGGCAGACAAAGGGCTGGAGTTGGGAAAGTAACGGACTTTCAGGATCCTAACCCAAAGGTCAATTTCATTATGCATTAACCTCCATGCCAGTTTTCTGAGCATGGCTTCATTGAACAAAACCAGATTCTTGAATCCAAGACCTCCCATATTCTTAGGTTGGAAAATGGATTCCCAAGCTTCCATGGAATGACCCCTAGCAGTGATCTTTCCGGTGTTCCAATTGTTCCTTTGAATTTTGTCCATTAAGTTTATTGACTTTTTTGGTATATCTAGGCAGCCCATTTGGTAATTGGGGAGGGTATTTATGACCAATTGAATCATAGTAGCTCTTCCAGCTTGAGAGAGCATTTTTGATTGCCAACCTTGGAGTCTTGTTTCCATACTTTTCAGTATAGAGTCAAAAGTTAAGGTTCTAGCTCTTTTTCGGAAGAACAGAAATCCAAGATATTTTTCTTCGTCCGTCATTCTGGGCATAGCGAGCCAGTGATCTAGATCTTCTTGAAACCCCTCTTCAATATTCTTGCTGCAAAAAATACCTGATTTGTTGAAATTTATGCATTTGCCACTCGATTGGCTAAATTCTTCTAGGATGGACAGCAGATTGGTTACTTCCTCTTGATTTTCTATGATAAAAATTAGGCAATCATCAGCGAAGAGGAGATGAGAAATCGGGGGACCCGAAATGGAGATTTTCGTGCCACTCAAGAAACACATATCATTAGCACTATCAATCATTTTGGATAAAGCCTCCATGCAAATTATGAAAAGATACGGGGATAAGGGATCCCCTTGTCTTATTCCTCTGGTGGGCTTGAAAAAATTGCAAGGCGTACCATTGAGAATAATAGAATAGGTGGAGGTAGATATGCATTGGTTTATAAGATTACACCATTGATGTAATTTTAATATAGTGGTAAAAAGAGTGTTCGATTCTCGAACTTGTGAAGGTAATGATTTTAGAAAATAATGATTCTAATTAACTCTAGAAAATTCCAGGAGCAAGAAAAAGACTAAATAACCTAAAGATGATTTTTGAATAATTTCAAAGGACCAGGAATCAGGAATCAGGTAATTCTAACAACCTAAGTGATTAATCAGATAATTCTTTTTAAATTAATTGAAGCACAAGTAATTGCCAAAATTGGTTTTGTTATGCTAACAAACAGAGGTAAATCACAAGCATGGACTATCAAAATTAATTAACCAAGCATAATCCATCAGGCAAAAGCACAACTGTTGAAAGAAAACCGTTTTCACTATTTAAAACTATGCAATTCTAATAACAAAAGAATTATAAATAATTATTATAAAATAATTAAGTCACATAAAATTGAGAAAAATACCTTATACATCATCCCAGTAAATAGACTTAGCCCATGGTGAAGAAAACTTGCTCAAAAGATCTTTTCATTGCTCAAAAAGTTGATTACAAGGTGAAATAATAGTGCAACAGCTGAACAGATACGTTTATAAATGTCACAGAACAGGGTTCAGCCGTTACAGAAGTGTTTCTAAGCAATAAATGGTTGAAAGAATAGGCAACAGGAGCAGTTTGAATCAGCAACATATATAAATGTTGCTGAGTCGTCTTCTCCGATGGTGGCTGATGAAGAACACGCCGGCCGGAGCAGGAGCAGGTTACCGGCGGCGGCCGGAAGTGGCCGGAATTGCTCTGATTTCTTCTCTAGGTTTTCGTCTTTTTCTGAAGCTTGTAAACTCTTTATATAGGCCTTTGGAGTCTTCTAGGATGTTCTAATCCCATTATAACTCGGTAGTTTGACGAGAATTTGATACAAATCCAAAACAGGGATGTATTCCTGTTCCCGTCCAAATTCATGCTCATCTGGCCCTTATCTTCGGCTTCTAGAGCTTCTAATCGATTATACGAACCTTGAATTAGATTGGGTAACTCCCGATTTGCGCTGAAATCGCAAAGAAAATCTGATTTGAAAATCAGGAGTTTGCTGCCGATGAAACTGTCCAGATGAAGGTTTGACTCGGTCAACTGACTTTGACCGAGTTGACTGGGCCGAGTTGACCCGCTGAGTTGGCCCGATCCAGTTCATCCCGATCCAAGGGTGCCCCAATCCAAAGTGTGGGTGCCTTGATCCATTTTCCCGGGTGCTTTGAACACTTTTTGAGCCAATTTTTCCACATATCTTTATTCTTCTAATGTACCTACAAAAGCATAAAAACACGTAATAGACACAAAATCGAATACTAACTCACTAGAAATTAAGGTGCAATTTAGACACTAAAATGTGTCTATCAACCATCTTTTCGAAAACCCCATTTTCTTCATAATAGCTAAGATAGAAGTCCATTCTATCATATCAAAAGCTTTGCTCATATCAAGTTTTATCCCTAAGCTGCCAGAAATACCTTTTTTCCTTTTCATTGCTTCCACCACTTCTTGGGCTATAATAACATTATCCTGGATATTTCCGGTAGGGATAAAAACAGATTGAGCAGGAGAAATGATTCTGTTCAGGATGGGAGAACCCAGCTTGGAAACCATCCGGACTAGGGGCTTTCCATGGTTTCATACTGTTGACCACATTTTTGATTTCCTCCATAGATGGAACCTCAGTTAGATTCTCATTTTCATTTCGGGTTATGACCGGTTTGAAAAGTTGGATAATCTTTGGATCTATTGTGTTATGACTGGTAGAGCTAATCTCCTCGAAATGCGAGGTTAGAAGGGATTCAAGATCTTCCCTTTTTTTGATCCACTGATCATTTTTATCTGTTAGACTTATTATTTTGTTTGATTTTTTCCTATGGTTTGTAATTGCATGAAAAAGTTTTGTGTTCATATCAGCATCTTTGATAAAATATTCTCTAGATTTTTGGATCCAGAAACTCTCTTGGATATCATACCAGTATTCTAGGTCATTTTCCAGCATTTTTTGGGTTTCTCTGTCACACTCTCTAGTACTATCCCTTAGGGGAAGAAGTTTTTTCCCTGAGTTTTCTATCTTTTCCTCAATTTTGCCAAAGGAGAATTTTTTCCATATCTGGAGAGCATTTTTTGTGTTTTTTTGCTTTTGGATCAGGATATAAGGCTCTGAGCCTTGTTTTGTGGAGTGCAAGTTCTCAGCTATAGTGGCCTTACAGGTCTCGTCTTTTTGCCAACACTCATAATATTCAAAGTATGATGTTAACCTCTTATGAGTAACCTCTGTATCAAGCACTATCGGGTTGTGATCCGATCCTATGCAAGGAAGAATCTGAATGAACGAAGTCGGGAATTGAGATTCCTATTCCTGGTTGACTAGACCTCTATCTAGTCTTTTGAGAATCAGGTTTTCGGCTTTCCTTTTGTTAGACCAGGTGTAATTTGGACCCGAGTGTTTTAGTTCAATGCGACCAGCAACTTGGATTATTGCCGGAATAGGGTTTTGCGTGCAATCCGGGTCTTCCGATCGATTGCTCGCGTCTTCCGGCGATAAAGTGATATTGAGGTCTCCCAGGATAATCCAGGGATATTCAATATCTCTACTCATTTCCAGTATGTGCTCCCATTGAGCTTTTTTGGGACCATAGTTGTTTTCACCATACAAACAAGTTATGTAGGTGTCTTGTTCATTTGGGCTAGTTTTTATTTTAATATTTACCAGATTTTTGATAGTATATGTTATCATCATGTCGAGATTATCTTTCCACATAAGGGCCAGGCCCCCTGAGACGCCACGAGAGGATTGGGCCCAATTATTTGGTTAGCTAAAGGCCCTTAGATGATTTAGTTTTGGTTTCGGATAAAAAGATGATATCCGGGTTAACTTGTCTGATCGAGTTCTTTAGATGTTGTTTTGTTTTAACTCCTCCTAAACCTTGGCAGTTCCACGAGAGAATTTTCATTTTCTTGGCTTTTAGACTAACGTGATTCTATTTTTGAATTGTTGACTAAAGTTTGCCTATCTAAAGTTTGGGATTGAGTTGTCCTAAGATGATTTGTAAGAGGAATCCGCTTGGAAGCCCAGAAATTGGCAGTAAGCTTATGGCTACTATGGCCAGTAGAGCTATTCCAGTTTATGGAAATTTCCCGCTTGTTGTGAGAGAAAAATTTTTTATTCACTAGCAGGCTTTTGAAAGAGTAAACAGGATACACAAAGAAGGCCTTAGACTTGGGCCCAGTTTTATTACACAATCTGTTGGGAATCTCTGGGTGGGCCGGGTGATTGTTGGGTAGGCTCTTGCTATGGATATGAGACCTGGATGTAATGTGCTGGATTTGTAACTGGATTTGGAGTTGGGATTTGTTATTCTGGCTTGTGAGATGAGATCGGCCGGCTTTGTGAGAGAATCTGGTATTGTGATCGGTATAATGGGGACTCGTACGGGCCTGGGTGGTGATTGAGTTTTCTAGGCTTTTGGGCTTCTGGTATGAGGGATCCAAGATTAAGAGGACCAGGTTTTCTGGGCTTCTGTGGTAATGTTGATTGATTTTTACTGGGTACTTTGGAGTCTTGAGATCCCACTGCTGGTTACTGGTGGCTTTTCTTAGCTGCTTTAGAGGGAAAACTTGCTCCCATATAGAGCTTGTTGAAGATTTGAAATTTGATTCTCCTGGTATCTTCTGGTTTGGATAGCCAAAATTGCCTATATTAGGCCCAAAGAAACTCGAAATAACAGCTTTTTGAACCTTACTCCAGAGGTAAGGCCTGTGTGTCCCAAAAACTTTGCTAATGGTGACCTCCACTCTAGAGTAATTGGTTAAAAACTTGGATATGGAGGTACAACTCTTTTTAGTTTTACCAAATTTAAAATGAATAAGATGTATGAAGAGGATTTTGTGATTTTGATGGCTAGGCACAGAAAGTTGGGGATAAAGCACAACACATGTAAATCTGCACTATAGTTGCAGAAATTTTTTCCAGTCTGAAACAAATAGAAAATTTGGTGGTGAGAGGGGGTTACCTGCCCTGTGAGAGTGCTTGTTTGAATCAAGATAGAAGCAACCTCCTTGCCTGCCAGTATGAGGTCTTCTTCTTCTGTGCTGTCAGGGGTAAGTGGAATTGGATTGCTGGAGCTAGCCTTAGTCACTGGGTGGCGTTGTCTTTTGTGGTTTCTGGGTCCTTCTTTCCTTACTTGCTTCAAGTGGAATCTAGTCCATTTTTTGTATATCTCACCATTCACTTCAAATGTTTCCAAAATCTCTTCAGCATAAATCTTCCCAACTATTGAATGATTCCAGTTTACTTCTTCAAGCTCTTCTTCATTTTCATCACTAGAGAAGTCATGATTTACAATGACCCTCTCCTCCTCATCCTCTGAAGTACTGATAAACTTTTCTTTTCCTTTTTCAGTGCCAACATGGGCCTTTTGTTGGTGAATCTTTTGTGACTGTTCCTCATTTACAGGACTTTCTTGGATGAGTATGCCTTTGGACTTTGTTCCTGTTTCTCCCATTGTAGTGATGCTTGAATCTGTGATAAAATTGGGTTTTGTAGAATTTTTGGGACTGTTTTTTTGTCTTGGACAGTAATCACAATGGGAGAACTTACAAGTAACAGGGGAGATGTGGAATTGTGGAGAAGACTTTTTTCTTTTGTTTAAGCAGAGTAGGAGGTACTGAAAGGATATGGGGGGATGGGCTGTATGGGTTGAGTTACTGCTTAGTTGACCTTGGCCATAACTTGTCAGATGATTTAGATGTTTCTCTGAGAGGCTAATTTGGTGGCTGTCTGAATTGATTTTTGACTGGGCAGTGACTGGAGCCGGGCAGCTTAGCAGGGATTTGATGTTTTGGGGGCTATGTGGAGTGCAATTGATAATTATGGTGATAATTTCGATGGGATTGATGGAAATGGTTACCTGAAGAAACTGCTGGTTAATTGCTTCACACGAAGGGTAACTCATACTTGTTGACAATGACATGAAGCGGCTGCTTCCTTCTTGATTCATCCTGCATTACACAAAGCAGGTGGGGAAATTAGTTCATCATTAATGAAGGTAGTTTAGAGAGACATCTGTTAGATAAATTGTAAAAAATGGGAAGCAATTGGGGGAAATGAAAATGAGTTCTTGATTAGGGCATTTAATTCTGAATTAGGGAAATTGAATGCCACTGATTACTGATCTGATTTTCACCCAATTTTTCCAGGTCTTCAAACTTTAATGCTGTGGAGACAAATCTGAAAACCTAAAACCTATGAACAAAGGGCTGAAAGCGCTTTATTAAACTTCCAGAGCTGTTAATGGCATTGAAAGAGGGAATAACAGAGCTTCTCTTTTCAACATTAACTTGCAATTAAACCCAAATTTCTTTCCATACCCATCAATCTCTAACGCAGCAGCTTCAATTTATTGAATTTCATCTTCTAATTCATGGAGGATTTTGATCGTTGGAATCCAATAAATCTAACCTAAATGAAATAACCTTTCAATTCATTTCTCTATTGCACCATAAGCTTTCCAGATAAGTTGAGATGTCAGATCCAATTTTGTGGATGCGATATACTTCGAGAATAGTTAAAGTTATTCTTTGCTAATTGGTTTCTCTATTATTTTTTTTGGTATATGGTTACATCAGTGGTTGCACATGGCACGATTTGGTACAGTTTTCGGTGAAGATTTGAGTTAACGAGTTGTAATCGCACATTCGCACCCCGAAAGGCCCAAACCCAATGTAGTTGAGGGAAGCAAAAAGTTATGTTTGTAGAAGTAATATTCATATTCTGCAATCATAAAAGTGTGTCATATCTCATAATGTTGAACTTTAAGGTGATTAGAGCAACTCGATTGAGATGGGTATATTGGCTATTTTTATATGCCAATGCTATGAGTAAAAGAGGGAGTTTAATGCAAAATGGAGAGGGGATGAGCTATGAGGGGAGACCTGATTCCTTAGTCTCTGTAGAATTTCCTAATATCTCTTATTATAGATTTAAATAGTTTGTGAGTTATTGGGGTCTTGTAAACTTGGTTGTACATATTGTTATTTCTTAATACAACTTTTTTAACTTACTAAAAAATAATTTTCCAAATGTCCCTCCATAGTAGGATGGACAAACTGGAAAAATGGGTTGGTAAATTGGCATTTTGGAAAAATGGGATAATCAGACTACTAATATCACATAACAAAGGAGTAGTACTTACAGTTTGGTACAATTGTACTCGTATTCGTCGATGATGGCGGTAATATGAGAGGAGGAGTAACTAAAGGAGACAACGGAAGTGGCGAAGGAGGATGATAGGATTTGGAATTACCTTCTTTAAATAACCGCAATCGCACGACGTCTAACTAGTAGACAGCGGCAAGTATGGGTTGAACCCACAGGGAGCGGAAAAATACTACAATTAATATCCCTAATCAACTAATCTAATAAAACTAACTAAGCTAATAAGTCAAACGGGAGAGTCGGTAACCAGGGTTTTCAGTATCCATCATCATTTTTATTTAGTTACTGAAGTGAAACATAGCTCATGAATATTCATTTATTGTTCGTTCTATCGACGTCACCTATTATATGTATTAGAGTCGCAAATATCACTGGGACACCCTAAGCATGACGCATCAAAAACCCTAGTCTGAAGCATACACCATCTAATTGTGTTAGCGAGAAAATAATACGAAGCTAATTATAGATTCGGAAATAATATCCGGCTCTCTAAAGCATACCCCATCTAAAGATTTAACCAAAACATGAAATATCTAAAAAGTAGACAAACATATTTGTTATCCTTCTAATTCTGCGCATAAATTACTATATACAAAACCGGTGAAACGACAGCTATTTTAGATTTAAATCAATAAACAAAATCATGAAATTAATCTATTCAAATCATAATGATCTATTACTCTATAATTCGATTTAATTAATCTTGTACCAAAAGTAGTTTTAACATAGAACCCTAGTTATAAATAAATTAGAACATGGAGATGAATTTCTTAAAACCCATAAAAATAATTAAGAAAAGTATAGAGGAATTAAACTGTCACCGTCGTCATCCCGGCAAACAATCTTCTTCGTTTTTCTTTTCTTCCATAGCTCCGTCCGTCTGCAGAAACTATACAGGAAAAACTCCCAAAATCAGACTATCAGCCGCCTCCTTACACCCCCTTTTCTTCTCTGCGTCCAAAAACTATCCAGAGCAGAACCTAGCAAAAGAAAATTATGAATTGAATCAATGCATTAGAGGTTTGAAACGATTCTTTTCTGGCCTGCGATTATGGTTTGACTAACGGAGATTTTAAGGTTTGATATGTTATACCTCATGCAACTCACCCTTAGTTGTAGGTAAGTGGTGTTACTTTTTGATCATATGTTTGGTGTTTGTTTAGGTTCAGATAGATCAAACACTCCAAAACACTTTGGACCATGAAATTAATAGCCCAGTTTGCCAGACTCCAGAGCCGGGCCTGATATAATATAAATTCTCTTTTAATTTTCATTTTTAAATCGTTTTTCATCTCATCCCAGGGAGAGAGATATTAGGGTTAGTGATAGGTTGTTGATTAAGAAGTTTGAAAGTCAGTTTTGTGGAAGCCTGCAATCGAATGCCAAGCAATTCACAAAATCAAGTGATCAACGATTCGTAGGATTCAGGTAAGGCCTTCCTTATTGTGTTTTATCAATCTTCATTCATGGAGGGACGTTTACTTAATTAGTGAATTAGGTTTTCCTGTTTGATGTTGATTATTATATTGTCAATTTGCGTTTTTGCTGGGGGTTTGATATTGATCGAGAGTTAATGATTTTCTAAGATTAATGTTGATTACTGAAATTGTCAATTTTCTAAGGTTTGGGTTTTCTTAGATTTGTGCAGCTATGCTGTACATTGTTTCTATCTAAATAATACTATACATATGTAGTGATGGTACAGATATTGGTACTGCTCTTTCAGATTTTGATTTTATTTTTAAATGATGCTTATTGTTAGGGGAAATCATGTTTGGCTAACATCTCAGTAGAAACAATCATAAAATGCTTCTCCTTTTCTTTTCTTTTTTTTATGTATTCTTCTTCATTTAATGTTTTTTTTTGAAGCATATTTAATGTTTATTGTTAGAGCATCTCCAATGGGGTCAAGGTCATATATGTAATCCATGAATAAGAATGACATATTAATCCTTGAAGAGTAACAACCTCCCTTGTTGTATCAGAAGTTAAATTCTCATTATGGTTTTTTGCTCTGTTAAGATTGCTGTTTTAGTAGGCTCATCTTTTGTTGCTCATGTTGTAGCCAGTATATTTCACTGTGTATTTCTGATTTGGCAATGAGCTGTTGTTTGACTGCTGCTATCTTTCTTAATGAGCCTTTTGTTGGACTTGTATTTTGATTAATGAAGCTCATGTTCACATCTTTTTGTTCCAATAACCCTAGTTTATTTTAAATCATGGAGCTCAATGGTCTCCTATACTTCAACAGTAATCCAAAGAAATTTGTGCAGTACTTGCATTCAATTCCTCTTTTAATTTTCACATTACACAATAAGACAGTCATTTGGAGGTTTCTGCATTTTTTTAAACCAGATGCAGATCGGTGCTTGAAATATGTATTTTATTACATCCCACTATTTTATTATCCCAAACGTGCAAACCAAATATCATTAATCACTTCAAGGTTGTATGACCCGGTTTTTGTTTCTGAAAAAAAGAAGAAGAGTGTTTTTGTTTTTCTGGTTCACCATGATTTTAGTTCGTGTTATTTTATCTTGGCATTTGCTATTTGACCTTGTTGTAATAATCTTCCAACCCTTTGACATGCTTTCATATCAGCGGATATCCATTGAAACGTCTAGTTCAAAAAACAGTTACATCTTATTAATTTGATAATAATTCATTCACTATTCGTTATTCTCAAAATGTAAATTTACTGTTCAATCGCCTTGTACAGTTATACTTACTTGCTCAAATGCCTAAAAGAAAGTACCAAGAGCTTACTGAGGCAAATTCTAAATGGGATAAGCTCAAGATATGTATGGATAGGTGGGCTGTGTCGTCGGAAAGAAAGAGGTCAAAATCTTTGACCTCCTACCTAGATAGTCTAAGGATCAAAAGATCAGACACTGATCAGTCGCGTTTAAAGGTAATGATTTATATCCTCATCTAAGTTTTATCAAAAATCAACTAATCATAATAAATTGTTGTAATTTGTGATTGTTTTTTTGTTCTTTATTTTTAGGAGGTTGATCGGTTTTTGGATCTTAAGTTAAAGGAAGCAAAAGTCGACGGTCTTAAATCTCGGTTGACTTATCTCAATGCCCTCAAAAACATTAGTATGGTATGAATAAATGATTCGTCTGTAATGCTTCTTTTGAATTTGTTTATTCTACTTGTTGTTTATGAATTTATGTTTTCGTAAAACAGATGCATTGGGTCATTTTGAAACTTCACAAGGATGGGAAAAGCTTTGATGATTGGATGTTAGGAAAGTTAGCAACCCATTATGTGCTCAAGTTTGAAGATTCTTTGAAATATGTCTATGATAATGAATGTACATTAAGGTCCAAGTTACAAGATCTGAAACAGACTGAGTATGAACCACTTGAAGGCCAAAGCGATTGGCTACATGTCCAGAGAAAGGCTGCAAAAGTCCTGCAAAGATACCTCCGTGGAAACCCAAATGATATCAAAATTTTGTATGAGGTATTTAAATGTTTTTTTTATAATATTTATCCTTGAGTTTTTATAATTTTGTATGAGGTATTTAAAGGCTGAAATTGATTTCATTTACTTATTAATAGGCCCGGGAAAAGGAATTAGCTTCAGCAATTTCCGGGGTGGAGAATTCATGTAGCGCTGCCCGATTTCTCTCTGATACTAAAGATGATGTGAGAGTACTGGTCCAGGTAATCTCGAGTTTTTTAGATGTTTTATCTGCTGCTTTGACTGCTAGTTCTCTTTTGTCTGTCTCTAACTTAGAGTTTATATATAGTCTAAGCTTTTTAAGAACACCAACCCTGTGTGCAATGTGCTTTCACCAAGGCAGTCTGGGCTAGATGCAGCTTAAATGTTGACAGAGCTACTCTCTCAGCAAACGATATTAATGAATAGTGTGGTAACTGGTTCAAGAGAAACAACTGCCCCAACCATTGGGGAAGCTGGGCAGAAATCTGTGATACCATTAGGTGGTTTGTATGGAAGGTTAGATGTGAAACCATCTTCCAAAACAGGAAACCTAACCCCATTCATACTGGAAATCACATAATAGAGCACCTGGATTCTTACACCAAGAGTAAAGTCCTTCTGCAGCCCCCTCGGATCCCCTCTCCCACTCCTCAAGAGCCCAACAATAAATCCTAAACTTTAACTACATCTCTGTTCATGACAACATCTCTGAGCTCACTGGATTTTGTCTGTGTATATCTACTCCTACAGGTACCATCATTGAATCGCCAGAATTCTCCAGTCCAGAGATGGATGGAGCCAGCATAGCGGTACTTGAAGCTATGAAATGGGCCAGAATTTTGAAGTGCAGAAGCTTCAATCTAATAGGTGCAAATAAAAAACTGCCAGGAGCAATACGTGGAGCTAAAAGAACAATCAACTGGAGAGCCAACTGCACTGTAGACGCAATATTATAGATTTAAAGAGTTATTTTAGTAACATATTTTGTAAGGGCTTGAAACCCAAAACCTTTGTAGCATGTTTGGTTCAAGGAATTGAAGGCTAGGTAATCAAATTCTTAGAAAATGTGTCCAATTACTTGAACCAAACAAGACAAATCAAATGAGGTGTTAATGAGGTAGATTACTGGCTTCTAATAGGTGATCTAAATACTACTTTGCATGTAACAGAGAAAGGAGGAGGAACAAATTATGTTAGTAACATCGTGCTTATGCTGCTCAAACTATTAGAGATACAGGTCTTACAGATGTCATATGCTCTGGTGACCCGTATACCTTGTCAAATCATCGACAAGGTCAGGATTTAATTAGAGTTAGGCTAGATAGAGCTTTAGGCAACTCACTATGGCACAATACTTTTGCCTCAGCTCAATTATCTACTCTACTCCCCATTGGCTCTGATCTTGCTCATGTATTGCTAGAAACTAATTTCCCATAAGGCTAATCGACCGTTTAGACTATTTGAATAGTGGCTGGGTCATACTGATAGTAAAAATATCATAGGAGAAGCTTGGAATTCTCAACTTGGGGAACTTAGTGTTTCTATCAACCAAAAGCTAAAGGCCACTCAGTTAGCTCTAGTTCAGTCGAGTAAAACCACATTTGGTAATGTTTAGGTTGAAATAAAATATATTAAAAACCAACTCCTTTTGTTAATTAACAATAATCCTCAGGATGAACTTACTACTCAATATACTCAATTGATGGTAGAATTGTCTCATTGGTATGACATTCATGATCAACACATTAGACAGACTGCTAGAGATGACTTCTTTGCTTATGGAGATAGGAATACGAAATATTTTCATGCTAGAGCTAATTTCAAATAATGAAGAAATCATATAGCTTCACTAAAAAATCCCCTCGGTTTGTGGTGCAAAGAAAGACCTAAACTAGAAACACTTTTTAATAATCATTTTTAACATATCTGCACTACATCAACTGATTTCTCCTTGTATTACCCCAGAGGACAATGCTCAACTATTAAAAATTCATGATATTGATGAAATTAAAACAACTCTGGCTCAAATACCTTCTTAGAAAGCACCTGGACTAGAAATTGGTTTTTACAAAAGTAATTGGGATATTGTCTCTCATGATATTGTTAAAATGGTACAAGAATTTTTTAAAACTCAACGTCTAAATCCTTCTTATAACAACGCTTTTCATACTCTTGTACCTAAAGTAGATTGCCCTTCAGTTTCTAAGGATTTCCGGCCTATAAGTTTATGTAATTCAACGTAAAAGATAATTTCGAAGATAATGGTCAATAGAATGAAACTAATCATTTCCGAAGTTATCTCACCTTATCAGGCAGCTTTTTTGCCAGGTAGGTGCATCCAAGACAATATAGTCACAACACATGAACTTTTGGCCATTATGAACAAGTGCAAAGATAGGGTAGGTGATATAGCAACTAAATTAGATATGTTTAAAACCTTTGATAGGATGGAATGAAATTTTATTGTTGATATTTTTAGGCAATTAGGCTTTGCTGAGGAATGTTGTAGAATGATTTATTAATGTATTAGCACAACTACCATTTCCCTTCTTCTAAATGGAATTCCTTGTAAAGCTTTTTAACTGTCTCGAGGTTTAAGACAATGATGATATAGTTTATCTCCCTACATTTTTATTATTTGTATGGATGTTTTATCTAAGTTATTAAGCCATGCTAAATCTTAAAAACTTATCCATGGTGTTAAAGCATCTTGGTTTTGCTTGCCAATTTCTTACTTGTTTTTTGCCGACGATGTTTTGCTTTTTCTAAGAGCACATCTCTCCGAAATTAAAATTTTCCAAGATATTCTTATGAGATTTAGTAGAGTCTCTGGGCAAGTTATAAACCTTTTAAAGAGTGGAATAGCTTTTAGCAAAAAAATGTCTAGACAAAAACAAACATCTATCACTAATTTACTGTAAATGAAACTCATGAAACTTTCAGAGAAGTATTTAGGAGTTCCCTTGTTTCTCGATAGGTCCAAAACTAGTAGTTTCATGCCTTTTGTACAGAAAATGGAAGTTAAACTTGCTGGTTGGAAAGAAAAACTAATCCCCCAAGTGGGCAGAGCTATCTAAATACAAGCAGTTCTTAGTTCCAATTCTATATATCAAATGTCATGTTTTCCTCTACCTAACACTATCATTAGAAATCTTGAATCTATTCGGATAAAATACCGGTGGGGACATCATCCTAAGAAGAAGGGACTGGATCCTAAAGCTTGGGCTGATTTATGTCTCCCAAAAAGGTATGAAGGAATGGGTTTTCAGAATTAAGCTAAATCCAATCAAGCTACGTTAGTTAAAATGGCATGGAGATTAGTTAGTTTTCCAAATGATCTATGGGTTAGAGTTCTTAAATCAAAGTATTTTCCTAAGCACTCCCCTTTACATTTTCCTTAGCAGTCCTCCAAAAAAACAATGTACTTGGATTTGGACTGGTATAGCACAAGGTTTAGAGATAGTTAAGCATTATCATATTTGGGAAGTGGGTACCGGTGATAGTATCAGTATTTGCCAAGATTGATGGTTAGACTGTGAAACCAACTTATTAAAGAAACTATCAGAGTACCATCTCCAAGATTACAATTATGTTGCTCAACTGATTGACCCCTATGAGAAGGATTGGGATGAAGCTGCTCTTAGTGAACTATTTAATCCTCATCAGATTGAAGCAATCAAAAGAATTTGAATCCCATAATCTGGGCAGGATTGTATTCGATGGTCTATCACTCTCTCAGGTAAATTATCAACCAAATCTACTTATAGTACGCTTATGGCTTCAGCCTGTAATGCGTCTCCTCTCGAGAAAAAACAGTAGCTTCGGCTCTGGCATATAGAGGTTCCCCCTAAACTTATACTTTTTCCATGGAAATGTATACATAGAATTCTCCCTTTGAAGGATTACCTATTGAGACTTGGTATTCTAACAGATGCCACCTGCACTTTATGTTCCACCACATCTGAATCGTAAAACATGTTTTATTTTATTGTCCTTTTGCTTGTGTTATGTGGTTTGCTATATATCCACAGGTATTAGGTATTATTTCATCTATCCAGAGCCTCAAGGCTTGGATTATATAATGCATTGAATAACAAAAGGAGTATTCTGTTTTCACTGTAGTTCTTTGGAATATTTAGAAATCTCGATGTAAAACAACTTTTCACCTTTATGAAGCTGAGAAGGAAAAGATTGTATCAATAAAAGAAGGTGATGCAATGGCTCTACCTTTTGGTGTTACTACAAGGTGGTGCAACCAAGATGATACCGAACTCGTTATTATTTTCATGGGAAACACCTTTATAGGTCACAAAGTTGTTACAAGAACTTGATTCAGTCAAGGACTGTTAACCAGAGACCTATTCTTTTGGGTTTGTGAAAGTCTTTAGATGTTAAACATATCTTTAACTACTTAGCGTAATTTGTGTTCTGTTTTGGTTTCTTCTGTTAGATTGTAAGGCTATAAAAGGCCAAGTTTAGCTTCAATAATATCATCACTTTCAACTCCAATCATTTATGTTTGTAGTTGTCAAACTTAACAATTGGTATTAAAGCTCCCACTGTGCTTTGTAGAGAGGAAGTAGCAATCTTCGAGTAATCAAATATAGAAAGTATGAGTGAAAATAAAACTTTAACAAAAATTCCTCACTTCGATGGTCACTATGATCACTGGAGTGAACTGATGAAAAATTTGCTTAGAGAAAAGGGTCTATGGAGCGTGGTGGAGTTTGGTTTCTCAGAACCCGTAGAAGCAACGAGGTTGACTAAGGCACGACAAACACAGCTTGACGACGCTAGAATCAAAGATCACCAAGTGAAGCATTACCTCTTCCAGGAAATTGATCGAACTATCCTTGAACAGATTTTAGATCATCGCACAACCAAGATTGTTTGGTATTCGATGAAGCGGAAGTTTGGTAGAAATCCTAAAGTGAAGAAAACTCTTTTTAACGCATTAAGGAGAGAGTTTGAAGTTCTAGAGATGAAGAAGGATGAAACCATCACTGATTATTTTGCAAGAGTGATGATGGTCTCCAATAAGATGAGGAGCAATGGAGAAGATATGCCAGAAAAAAAAATTGTAGAAAAAATCCTGCGCACCCTAACCGAAAAGTTAACATACATTGTAGTATCCATTGAAGAATCAAAAGATCCTGATACCATGTCCATCGATGAATTACAGAGTTCCTTAGTAGTACATGAACAAAAATTTCGACGAGCCAGAAATGGTGATGAGGATCAAGTTCTGAAAGTCGAAGGTCGATCAGGAATAAATAACAGAGGAAGAGGAACTTACAGGGGAAGAGGAAGCGAAAGAGGAAGATCAACTTTCAACAAAGCAACTGTTGAATGTTATAAATGTCATGACTTATGACATTTTCAATATGAGTGTCCAAAGTGGAATAAGGAAGCGAATTACGCAGAGCTAGAAGAAGAGGATAAAATGCTGCTAATGGCCCGTGTAGAAATGCATGAAGCAAAAAGGAGTGATGCTTGGTTCTTAGATTCTGGTTGCTCAAACCACATGTGCGCAAATGAAGGTACATTTTCAAGCTTAGAGATAACCTTTTCCCACACTGTCAAGCTTGGAAATAATATAAGAATGAAATTTTCTTGAAAGGGTACTATGAAATTAATTTTATAGGGAGTTTTCTACACCGTTGGTGATGTGTATTGGGTACCTGATCTCAAAAATAATATCTTGAGCTTCGGACAATTACAAGAAAAGGGAGTAGCAGTGCTGTTCCAAGATGGTGTGTGTTGCATTTATCATCCAAAAAAGGGGAAAATGGAAAAATCAATTATGAGTGCAAATCGGATGTTCATTTGCTTGCTGAATCATCTGCCACAACAAACGAAGGAAAATGCCTCCAAGTTTAAAATACAGATCGTCAACACTTTGGCATTATTGAAGCTTCGGGCAACATTTGAAGGTTCAGGCAACATTTGTGAAGCATGTATGAAAGGCAAGCAACATCAGACTCCATTTCCAAAAAGAAGTAATACATAGCATCTAGAAAATTGGGTCTTATTCATGCGGATCTGTGTGGTCCAACTACACCAGCTTCAAGCAGCCAAAAAATATATATTGTGTTTCATAGATGATTTTTCTAGAAAGGCATGGCATATTTTCTCTTAGAAAAATCAGAAACATTTTATCACTTCAAATGTTTCAAAATAATGGTGGAAAAGGAAGTTGGAATATCTATAAAATGCTTAAGAACAGATAGAGGAGGAGAATTCAACTATACAGAGTTCAATGATTTTTACAAGCAACATGGAGTGAAGAGACAACTGACCGCAACTGATACTCCACAACAAAATGGAGTAGACGAGCGTAAAAATCACATTATGATGAACTTGGTAAGATCTATGCTGATAGAGAAGAAAGTACCCAAGAGATTCTGGCTTGAAGCATTCAGGTGGACGATTCACCTTTTGAATCGATCACTTACCCTTGCAGTAAAAGATATGACACCAGAAGAAACCTGGAGCGGAAAGAAACCGTCAGTCGAGTATTTTAGAGTCTTTGGATGTGTGGGACATGTTCATATTCAAGACGCTAAAACGAACAAACTGGAAAATAAAAGTGTGAGATGTGTTTTATTTGGAATTAGTATCGAATCCAAAGGGTATAAAATGTTTGATCCAGTTACAAAAAGAATTATAGTAAGTCGTGATGTAGTTTTTGAAGAAGAACGTGAATGGGATTGGAAACTCTTTGAAGATGAAACAGAATTGGACTGGGGCGAAAGTATTGAAACGGATGAGAACACAGCTGAAGGAGGAGAAATCATCACTGATCCGACTGAACCAACCTCACCAATTGAACCAGCTGCTGAAGTTGATTGTCCAACAGCCGCTACACCAGATTTGGCAATAAGGGAGGGGAGAAATCGACGTCCACCTGTATGGTCAACAAATTATGTTTTCGGTGAAGAGCTACCCGAGGAAGATGAAGCTGGCATGACATTCTTGATGATTTCAGATCATGTAAACTTTGAGGAAGCTTTCAAAATTCCAAAATGGAGACTGGCCATGGATGAAGAAATAAAATCCATAGAAAAGAATCAAACATGGTGCTTGGTGGTTCTACCAGCTGGTGCAAATAAAATAAGAGTAAAATGGATTTATAAAACCAAGATAAATGAGCTTGGAGAAGTAGACAAATACAAGGCAAGATTGGTGGTGAAAGGCTACACACAAGAGCATGGAATTGATTATACATAAGTGTTTGCACCTGTGGCCAGGATGGATACTGTAAGGATGATCATAGCCTTCGCGACACAAAAAACCTGGAAACTCTATCAGCTAGATGTCAAATCCGTCTTTCTGCATGGAGAGTTAAAGGACGATGTATTCGTAGAACAACCAAAAGTCTATGAGAAAAAAAGAAGTGAGAAGATGGTATACAAACTTCAAAAGGCTCTCTACGGATTAAAACAGGCACTTAGGGCCTAGTTTAGTCGAATAGAGTCCTATTTTATCAAAGAAGGATTCGAAAGTTGTTCCAGTGAGAAGACACCCTTTATCAAGAGGAAGGTAGGTAAAATTATTATCGTAAGCACTTATGTTGATGATCTTTTGTTTACTGGAGATGATGAAGATTTACAGGGAAAATTTAAATATTCTATGAACAAAGAATTTGATATGACAAACTTAGGTCAGATGAGATATTTTCTGAGAATTAAAGTAATACAAAGATGTATTTTTATATGTCAAAGGAAGCATGCAGCTGAGGTTATAAATCGATGGGATAGAAAATTACAATTCTGTTTGTAATCCCATTGTTCCAGGATAAAAGATTGGCAAAGATGAAGATGGCACAAAGGTGGATCCAACCTTATACAAGCAGATAATGAGAAGTCTGATGTATCTCACAACTACTCGTCCTGATCTCATGTTTATTGTAAGTCTGATTAGTCGTTTCATGCCATGTCCAACACAACAACACTTTGCAGCAGCTAAAAGGGTCTTAAGGTACTTGAAAGGTACCGTGAACTATGGTGTATTCTATAAAAGGGGAGGAGTCAGTGATTTGGTTGGATATACTGGTAGTGACTATGCCGATGACATGGAAGATAACAAAAATACTTCAGGCTATGTGTTTATGATGAGTGGAGGAGCAGTATCTTGGTCTTCTCGAAAACAGCCTATAATCACCTTAAATTGACTATAAAAGCTGAATTTATTGCAGCTACTGCATGTGCGTGCCAAGCTATTTGGATGAGGAGGATACTCAAAGAGATTGGCCATTCACAAATAGAAGGAACAAAGTTGATGTGTGATAATGCTTGGACAATTAAGTTGTCAAAAATCAAGTTTTACATGGTCGTTCCAAGCACATAAGGGTAAAATTTCATTTTCTCAGGGATCTTTCTAAAGAAGGAACTATTAATTTACTGGTCTGTGTAAAAAAAAAAAATCGGCTTTCTCTTGCTTCTCCATTGCAGTATCGTTAATAATTAAAAAAGGCTAATATTTTATTTCATCTTCGACGATCAATTTTTTTTTCTTTTAGATTTGAGATTTTCGAGTTTTAATCAATATAATATATGGATTAAGAATATACTTTATGAGTTTAATAGATTTATACACTACCGGGTATTTAATAATGATATTGATTTTTATCGATAAAATTGGTTGTTATCCTTATGATTATATGTTGTTATACATCCTTCATTAATATTCTTAGAAGTATTTCAATCCTTCGGATAACAATTGTGTACATGTCCAGGCCTACTTACAGTTAAGTCGCTTTTACATACGGACGAAACTGGGCTGTCAACAATAGATGTGCTTGATTTTTATTTTTATTTTTTATTCCGCTGATTAATTAAGGGGTTGGATGAGAATTGTTCTGGCAAGTATATAACTTTAGTTTAGCAACCTAATAACTCGTTTAAAATCTTTTTTCTACTATTATACTTACCCTTATTTTGATATATAAAAAAATAAATCAAAATGTACTTGAAGGGTAGTTTATAAGTTTTATTTTATACATGATGGTAGGATCTTGAATAACATGATAATCAGTATGTATATATATGTTAGAGATATATCTTATGCAGCCATTGATGTAGAAAACAAACAATCCTCTTGGAATGAAATACTTAGTTTTTCATGTTTACCTTTTAAGTAATGAGTTGTGAATACTTGAATACAATATTGATGAGTATTGTGTTCCATTTATAGGTAGAGGAAAGATCAAGTTCCTAGGTTATTTTAATATTAGCTTTAATACTCAATCATCCATAAAATAAGATTTAATAAGGTAATAAATCCTTATAGAAACTTAAGATAATAAGTCCTTATAGAAACATACAATGTCTAGAACTATCTTGATTATCCTTGATTGTTCACATGGGCCTAAGAGATATTTCTAACCGTGTAAAAATAATTTTACATTCTCCCACTTTTCCATGTGATAATTAATTTAATAGTTAATCATTGATAACATAAGGCGCGCATAATTGCTAAACAAAAATTAACGGTTCACGTAACATCTTGATCAAGAAAATTACTCATGTGACTCATAGAAATGCACATTGTTATGTTATCAACATGTTCCCTTCCATGTACCAAAACAATAATAACTTACTCAACTAGGCCTTAAATAGGAGTATCACAATGGTCTAGTGATGTCCTTAGAAAAACACAATTTATGTTAACATTCATCTAATACATGAAAGTATATTGAAGTGGATACAAAAATTTGTTCATAATAATAAAAATAATAATAATAATAATAATAATAATAATAATAATAATAATAATACGAGCTTAATAAGTGTTCAAACATAAGCAAATTGTCTAATTGAGACTTATTGTTTGTTACTCCCTTAAAACCCATGTTTACAACATGTTCCAGAAAGGTCTTGGGAGGTAACACCTTCGTAAATGTATCTGCAATCATAAGTTTTGTGTCTATGCGTTCAATGCTACTTTTCATCTAAACAACTTATTTCACGCATACGAACTTTAGATCCATTTGTTTTGAACCCTTAGTATATCTACCGTGCTTTGAAAAGAATATTGTTGCGGCATTATCATAATAAAGTTCCACTGGAAAACGTGCAGGAAGACCCAATCCTATGCAAGCTGGACAAAAAATTTATTTCACCGTAATATGAAGGTAAATCCCACACTCAAGCCAAGTTATGCTCTCTAGAAAGTCTCATCCCATGCTCCTATAATTCTCACATATAACAACAATATGAGACAAAACCCACCATTTAAAATTGAAACATATTGGCTAACAAACAAGATTTTTTTTGTGAATTGAGAACTTGGTGGGAGGCAATGAAATTTTCTGGATACCAAGCTATATACTAGCTAAGAAGTTGCAGAATAAGAAGTTTTTCATCAAGAAATGGGTTAGAGAGCAATATGGTTAGTATGAGTCAAAAAACCAACTGCTAATTGAG
Source organism: Papaver californicum (assembly GCA_023531435.1). Lineage (NCBI taxonomy): Eukaryota > Viridiplantae > Streptophyta > Magnoliopsida > Ranunculales > Papaveraceae > Papaver > Papaver californicum. The sequence continues at coordinate 459,686 of JAJJMC010027418.1, read as the reverse complement.
AAGAATGACTCACTGAATATGATGGAATTCATATGCAGAGTTGAAAGTAAAATGCAGTTGAAAAAAATCAGAATAGATGACCATAACAAAAGGCTTGTAGAGCAAAATCAAAATTTCTAAAAGAATGTGAATGCAACACCAAACTACTACACCAACTAGCTAATAGTAGAAGAAGAAACGATATCCACGAGCTTGTCAACAATGGGGAAGAAAACTACTCAGGAGAAAGTAAGAGCAAAATTTAGTTACTATTTTTCTAATCTCTTTCTAGAGCCATATCAGTGGATATATCAATTGGTTTACTCAAATTTACCTAAAATGTCTAGTGAAGAAAACATTAGGATAAAAAGATCATTTGAGGATGATGAGTGTGTAAACACATCATAAATACATCTTAATTTACATTTATTTAGTTCGTTATTTTATGCATATTTGATGGTTCTGTCTAGTTTTGTTGTTTTTTTAGCAATGCCTAGCTACTCGGACTCTGCCAAGGTCGCTTGCGTACTTCAAGGTATATAGAGTAATACCATCAATATTCTTGATTTGATTTATCTTGTCATGTTAGATTTTTTATTTAATAACGTTTCATTGAATCCATTCATCATCAGTACCAATTATGTTTTTTATGTTTTCTTTTTTAGTTTTTTGTACTCATGCTTTCTTGAAATTCTTAACAGGATCGATGCCGGATCAATGTGTTCACCAGGATTCTCTTGTGATTCATCTTATCAAGTGACTTACATTGTTAGAGGAAGTGGTCGTGCTCAAATTGTTGGTATCGACGATAAGCGCATAACGGAGATTAGAGTCAAGGCTGGAAACTTATTTATTGTTCCAAGGTTTTTTGTTGTCTCAAAGATTGACGATGGGGAGGGTATGGAGTGGTTTTCCATCATTACAACTCCTAAGTAAGTTACTCAAATAACCTGTATTCTTTTGGAAGTTCTATAAAAGCTATTTTCAATTTATCTTGAAAATATGTGTCTTGGGTACATAATTTAATTTTCGTTCTCTTAATATATTTTGTTTTGGAATTTTACAGCCCAATTTTCAGCCACTTAGCAGGAAGGACATCAGTGTGGAAGGCATTAAGCCCTGAAGTTCTCCAGGCTTTTTTCAATGTGTCACCTGAAGCCGAACAACATTTCCGTTCCAAGAGGTTTAATGCAGAAATCTATTTTCCCACCCTAAGAAAACTAGCTACCATAGCGCAATATACATGAATTTTTTCGTCTTTCTCTTGCTTCTCCATTGCAGTATGGTTAGTAATAAAATAAGGCTAATATTTCATTTCATCTTCGACGATCAATTTTTTTTTCTTTTAGATTTGAGATTTTTGAGTTTTAATCAATATAATATCTGGATTAATTGATAGACACGTTTTCGTGTCTAAATTGTTCTCAATTTGTTCTTTGTTAAAGCTCGATTTTGTACTAATATTGTGATCTTATGTAATAGTAGGTACTTTTGGAGAAATAACATTTGGGTAAAATTAGCTCAAAAAAAGCTACTAAAGGGACCCAAAATTTGATAAAGGCACCCGAACATTGGATATGGGCACCCCCTTCTTCACGGTTCAAAAATTCAATTTGGCGGGAGAATATCTTCACTCAACTGTGTAGATTAATACGTGATATTCTTGGGATTTTGTACAGTTAAGACAGGGAAATATTCTTCCATATCATGTGCATGATTCACTACAACAAAATCACGACCAAATCACGGCGGATATTTGATTCTCGGTGAATCAGGAGAAAGAAATATGCTCGGGATATCCTGTTGAGGATTAAATGAGAAATCTGTAGAGGTTCTGTGAAGGTATTATGCTCGGGATAAATCAAGTAATAATCAAGAAGATATTTTGGATTAATTACAAGATAACAGAATCATCCAAGAATCAGAAAAAAATCACCGAAAATTATCGGGAATAACCACCATTAAAAGATGATCCTGTTGAGGATTAAAGTGAAGATTTGTAGGGTTCTGTGGATATAAAAAGGGGTTTCGGGTATCATAGAAGGGGGGAGGAAGCTTAGGGTAAAGTTTATAGAGGCAGAGAAGCTCGAAAAATCAATTGAGAAATTCTGCTGCTTTTGGTGCACGAAGAACAGGGAAACGGCGACGGAAGCTTCAACCAAAAGGCGACGAAATCTTCATCTTGTTTACAACGATTAATTCAAATCAGCAACATTTGTTCTTCAGACCCTCTGTAACAGTGAATCTGTACGCATATAAATGTTTCTAATTCATTGTTTTCTCTATTTTTCTCATTTTTAATCATTTCTGAACATTTTGAGAATTGAATTGTAACTCTGAGCAAATGAAAATTATGAGGAGCTAAACCCCATCTCTGAGGCGACGGTGGAAGCTATTTTTTCCAAAAATTATGTGGTAATGTTATTTAATTAATTTATGTAATTGTTTTATGATTGTTTGCCTTAATTAATGATTTAATAATTTTTATAGAGCCATTCTGATTTCGTTAGATGGTATATGCTTTGCCTAGGGTTTAGATATTCCATGCTTTTGTTATAAAATTGTTAATTTAAGAATTTACTTATTGCAACATCTTAGAATCAAATTAAAAGTTAGAATTGCATGATTATAATTATTGAATTTAATCATTATAAAAATTGGAATAATAGTGGAAACCTAGCTTCAGAGTTCTCTCAAAATGATTATCATCTTTACTTGAGTTTTTATTATTTTTAGTCTTAAAATTAAATTTAAATCCAAATCTTCACAAGTCTTAACGAAATTTTCTTACCACTTTACGAATTACATCAATATAGTTTATGAGTTTAATAGATTTATGCACTACCGGGTATTTAATAATAATATTAATTTTTATCGATAAAATTGGTTTTTATTCTTATGATTATATGTTGTTATACATCCGACATTAATATTTTTAGAAGTATTTTAATCCGTTGGATAAAAACTGTGTACATGTCCAGGCCTACTTATAGTTAAGTCGCTTTTACATGCGGACGAAACTGGGGTGTTAACAGTAGGTGTGCTTGATTTTTATTTTTATTTTTTGTTCTCTTGATTAATTAAGGGGTTGGATGGGAATTGTTCTAGAAAGTACATGGATTTTTTAGCAACTTAATAACTCGTTTAAAATCTTTTTTCTGCTATTATAATTACCCTTATTTTGACATACTAAAAGAAAAAAAGTACTTGTAAGGTAGTTTATAAGTTTTATTTTATACATGATGGTAGGATCTTGAATAACATGATAATCAGTATGTATATATATGTTAGAGATATATCTTATGCAACCATTGATGTAGAAAACTAACAATCATCTTGGAATGGAATTCTTAGTTTTTCCTGTTTACCTTTTAAGTAATGAGTTGTGAATACTTGAATACAATATTGATGAGTATTGTGTTCATTTATAGGTATAGGAAAGACCAATTTCCTAGGTTATTTTAATATTAGCTTTAATACTCAATCATCCATCAAATAAGATTTAATAAAGTAATAAATCCTTATAGAAACCTAAGATAATAAATTCTTATAGAAACATGCGATGTCTAGCAATATCTTGATTATCCTTGATTGTTCACATGGGTCTAAGAGATATTTCTAACCGTGTAAAAATAATTTTACATTTTCCCACTTGTCCATGTGATAATCAATTTAATAGTTAATCATTAATAACATAAGGCGCGTATAATTGCTAAACAAAAATTAACGGTTCATATGATACCTTGATCAAGAAAATTACTCATATGACTCATAGCGGTTGCACATTGTTATGTTATCAACATGTTCCCTTCCATGTACCACAATAATAATAACTTACTCAACTAGGACTTAAATAGGAGTATCACAATGGTCTAGTGATGTCCTTAGAAAAACAAAATTTATATTAACATTCATCTAATCACATAAAAGTATATTGAAGTGGATACAAAATTGGTTCAGAATAATAATAATAATAATAATAATAATACGATCTTAATAAGTGTTCAAACATAAGCAAATAATCTAAGTGAAACTAATTGTTTGTTACTCCCTCAAGACCCAGGTTTAGAGCATGTTCCAGAAAGGTCTTGGGAGGTAACACCTTCGTAAATGCATCTGCAATCATAAGTTTTGTGCCTATGTCTTCAATGCTACTTTTCCATCTAAACAACTTTTTTCACTCATAGGTACTTTAGATCCATGTGTCTTGAACCCTTAGCATATCAACCATGTTTTGAAAAGAATATTGATGTGGCATTATCACAATAAAGTTTCACTGGACAACGTGCAGGAAGACTCAATCCTATGCAATCTGGACAAAATTTTCATTTCACCGTAATATGAAGGTAAATTCCACACTCAAGCCAAGTTATGCTCTCTAGAAATGTTCTCATCCCATGCTCATATAATTCTTACATCTGACAACACAATGAGACAAAACCCACCCTTTCAAATTGAAACATATTGGCTAACAAACAAGATTTTTTTGTGAATTGAGAATTTGGTGGGAGGCAATAAAATTTTCAGGATTACCAAGCTATATACTAGCTAAGAAGTTGCAGAATAAGAAGTTTTTCATCAAGAAATGGGTTAAAGGGCAATATGGTTAGTATGAGTCAAAAAAACAGTTGTTAAAAGATTGACTCACTGAATATGATGGAATTCATATGCAGAGTTGAAAGTAAAATGCAGTTGAAAAAAATCAGAATAGATTACCATAACAAAAGGCTCGTAGAGCAAAATCAAAGTTTCTGAAAGAATGTGAATTCAACACCAAACTACTACACCAACTAGCTAATAATAGAACAAGAAACGATATCCACGAGCTTGTCAACAATATGGAAGAAAACTAATCAGAAGAAAGTAAGAGCAAAATTTAGTTATTATTTTTATATTCTCTTTCTGGAGCCATATCAGGGGATATATCAATTGGTTTACTCAAATTTACCTAAAATGTCTAGTGAAGAGAACATTAGGATATAAAGAATATTTGAGGATGATGAATGTATAAACACGACATAAATACATCTTAATTTACATTTATTTAGTTCTTTATTTTATGCATATTTGATAATTTTATTTAGTTTTGCTATTTTTAGAAAATAAAACTTGATGAAAAAATCACAGAACTTTGCTCGTAAAATAGATTAAAAATTAAAAATGGATTTTAATTATAATCTCAGATATCTCAAGGCACGACGGTTGAAGAAGTCAAAGTTAGTCTTAGTAATCAACCAGACCATTACTTACCATGCCAAAAAAATTATTCATCTAAAGTCAACAAAATTGAGAAGTACATATTTAACTGATTTGTATTGAATCAATAATGGAAAGTGTTGCAGAATTCTACGGTTATGATTGAAAGAGAAAAAAAGCAATTTTGTTTACCTTGTGGACATAAATAAAATGGAAGGAAAAAGATTATTTTATTATATTAAGTGGTCAAATGAGTAATAAGACAAACTAATTAAGGAGTAATGAGATAAATGTTATCTTTTAATGCGAAATTCTTTTCCAAATTTTAACTATGCTCTCAAGATAATGTTTACTAGATTTATCTCATAGATGATGTTAACCGTTAATAGGAGAGATTAAACGGTGACAAGGGGTTAACCAGATTGGAAAGTCTGGTGCCAGAAAGTCGAGCGTAGAGTTTAGTTTTTTCCATTTTTATTCTTTTTTTGTTTTTGTTTTATAGTGGAGTTATCTATTTACTAGGACTACAGATGAAGCCCGATAATATGTATTAGAGAGTTTTAATCTATTTTAATAATAATTTTTTTGATCTGTATTCTCAATTATAATGACAATAATTATTTTTATATGTCCTCATGTTTGTTTGAAATTTTTTATGTTCTTGTTTAGATCCCAACATTTTTTAGTAATAAGAGTGGTTAGTATTTTGAGAAATTTAATTAAATATAACGTTACATTTTTCGAGAAGTCCATTGTGTCCTAAACCGTCTTGAGTAGTTTTGAAGAGAATATTATATAAAATAGTATCAATTTTCTAGTATGAAACATAATGGTGAAATTTTGAGTCTTGGTATTTTTTCTATTTTATTTGTTTTCATATTTTTCTAATTTTCTTATTAGCATTTAATTTTATTTTTCTAAGACTATTTTTTCTGAATCGTTAGACTCTAAAACAATATTCTCAGAATAAACCCATTCCTCTTAACCATCCTCGGCTTCGTAACAAGGAAATACTATATCGTCTAAAACAGTGGTATTCTAGTCAAATCCTCATCATCATAATAATATGAAGATGGTGAAACTCACCTAAACAAGTAGTGTTACCAATTCTAACCTCGTCATCTTGATTATGTGAATGACTATCCTCATTTTGGAAACATTATATTGGAAATTAGGAATATTTTGGGCAATAGTCATCGTTGCAATACTCTTTTCATATTTAATTCAAACCTATGTGTCATCTTTAGTTAACTGCTTGAGGGATTATTCCAGGGAATTTCTAGGTTTGTAAAGAGTACTAGATTGCAACTGCTTGAGGGTATCTTCCAAAGTCGAAGAACTCGCCTTTTGCTCATTTTCCCGTTCACATGGCTGGTGCACGTACGAATAATAATTGGGACCAATATGGTCAGATCCATAAACTTCAAAAGGTTGGTCGTGGTTCCAACTACTATCCACACTATGGTCATAGTATGGGTATTGTTCATTTTTAAAATCAGTCGATTATTCATTGCATTGGTTATTGTAATACCAGTTCAACATCCTACTTGAAGGGAATTCTAAACAAGCAAAAACAAGGCTAACTCCACCAAATCAAACCTATTGAATTTAGCAAACAAAAATCATGATGACTCCACTTAGATTGTTCCTAGAAAGTTTTTATTCTTCCAAAAGGCAACTAGTTATAATTTTCGCAAACCTTTCGGGTACGATCCGAATAAAGTAAGCCAATCGAGAGAAGCAAGATAATTTTAAGGAGCTTGGATAAACCTATGTTTTTGCAACGTTTCCTTGGGTTACAAGGTGGAACGAATCAACTTAAATCAACCTTCCTGATCCTTGAGTTGAGCTAACAAAGTAACCAATGCAGTCCTTTTAATAAATTTTCCAATAAGCTCGTTACCTATCAGTCTTCTTTCTAGTCAAATTTTAGGCTTAGGTTCGCGTTTGGTAACGTATTCCTAAAACGGGCAAGAAGGTTACGGTGATGAAATCCGAACCCTTATCTTGTATGACCAGATCTTGCCCTTTACTAAAAAAATTACATCCGTATTCAATTCCTCAGCATATATACATTACGAAGGGATTAAGAAAATCCACTTGCAGGGGTTTCGTGGATTGATAGAGTTTACCTTCCGTACTAGACGGGCGATTGATGTGATTTTAAGATAGTGGTAAAAGGGGTTTGATTCTCGGACTTGTGAAGATTTAATTTATAGACCTAATTTTTAATAACAGAAAATAAAGGGAATTAAAACAATTTGATTTTAAAATGGATGAAGAAAAACTAGGGCTTAAGATTCCACCATTCACCAATACTTCAGTGGTAACATCTAACAATTCTTATTTTCAATTTAATCTAAATATGTCAAAGTTAGGTTTTTGAAAAAATAATTGTAAATCGAAAGCATGAGACATCAAGAGTTTAAAACCAAGCATGACCCATCAAAAGAAAACACAATTATTTGAGAAAAACCATTTTTCAATCTTAATTCAAGCAATTAATACTAAAAGAATTGTAGAATAAATATAATTAAATTACCAGAATTATTGGATGAACGACTTCCTCCATCGCCCCAGTGATGGTGATTAACTCATTGTAATGGAAACATACTCAAAATAGACTTCAATTGCTCAAAAGGTGTTTACAATGGTTAAAAAGAGGTAACACAGAAGTTTTGGGACACTTATAATCGTTACAGTGAAGTGATCTCAGCGTTACAGAAGAAATAAAAGAGAACATGAAACGAAGACGGACACTGTGTGCAGCAGGAATAAGACTGCTTCAGCAGCTTAGTATATGACTGTAACAACGACAGAATCAACGACAGTTTCGCGACAGTCTTATGTTTTTCAGCTTCTTCTTTGCAGCATCATTGTTTCTCCTGTTAACTTTCGGTGATTCCTGGCAGCTCCCCCCTCCATTTTTTTTTTACTTTCTTTGCTATATATAGGGTTAGTAAACCCTAGAAACCCTTGTGAACCGATAAAGATCCAAAAACAATTCCAAATCAAACTCAAATCTCATGTGATATCCGAAACATAACCAAACTCCATTTTCCGTCCAGATTCAATTCTGCCGACCATTTCTTCTGGCTAAAACTCTTTGTTGACGTGTGTTATGTTATCTTTTGAGTTTTTGAACAATTTGAGATACCAAGAACACGCTTAAACTTCTTAAAACTCGGTTGCAAATCAACACAGAAGTTTCTAACATAAAGAAGGTTTCTTCCCGCTATTTTCGTAAAATCAAATTCAAAGGGAGGTGCCCCAATCCAACTTGTGGGTGCCTTTATCAATTCTTCACGGGGTGCCTTTATCACTTTTCGAGCCAATTTTTCCGTAATTTTTTATTTCTCAAAAATACCTAGAATGACATAAAAAGTCATAATAAGTACAAAAACGAACACTATCAAAATTGATAATCGAGTGCAATTTAGACACAAAAATGTGTCTATCAAATACCCTCAAAGTTACTATTTGCTAGTCCTCGAGCAAATCTAGTAAAATAAAATCCTAACTTACTTTCACAGGAATCGCGACTACATTTAGCATATGTAATAAGTCTTTAAACCCCTAGGTGTCCCTAGTGGACGAGTTTTGTCTCGTGAGGGTTTACAAGAGGTATACCCTAAAACCTTTACTCCAGATTTTAGCAACTCGTGAACGATTAAGGATAAACACTAAACAAGCTATTTAGTTGGCTTACTCAATTCTTCGGCTATGGGAACTATTGCCCTATATGAGTCCAATTGTTGTACACGAGTGTTTACTCAAGCATACTAAAATTCATATATAAGACAACAGAGCTCTACTCAGATAATCGTTCAACCACAAGACTTAGAATCCATCACATTTTAATCACATGAAAAATTTTAGAAGATAGAATGGAAAATATGAAGGTTGCACGTGTTGACTAAGGTGAACGGTGTTTCCCATATCTGTCTGAATGTCAGTGCCAGAATGAAACCTAATGAATTGAGATACGCACCCACTGTTCTTAAATATAATACTAATATCAATTCAACTGGTATATACACAGGTTCCCATGGATCCTGCGTTCCACGCTTTCTTAGGCGACGAAGACAGGGAAAACACACACATATTGCTATCAAAGTGTCGATATTTTTTTTTTTTTTTTAGTTTTTTCTTCAAAATGCAATAATGGGTCTTGATCTCAAAACACTCTATTTCATCCTGACGGCGGTAACAATTTGATACTAGGCCCCACCAAACCACTTAGAGAAACACAAAATTGTAAAAGTAAAAAAAAAAACAGAAAATGATATGGTCGAGATAGACTCCGAGATGTGGTGACGAATATCATGTTATTTCTAACACCTGAGCTCTGTCCTTTTATGAATAGACCATTTAACTGGACACACCAAATCCTATATAAAAAGAGATAAGTTTCCATCTACCTAGAATGGTTAGTGTCACCCTGAAGTGTTCACAAGCTTCTAAATTCTATAACTTTATTATTTTACTAAAAAGTTTCTCCCTTACCCCCAAACTTAAATCAAACAGTTTCCTCAATGTTTCTAAAAATGAATGATCAAAAGCATGAACAAGGAGAAATTGTTACCAATGAAGGAAAAGAGTTAAGGAAAGATATTACCGTGTTTCATGAACATGGGTTACCTCCCAAGAAGTGCTAAGTCTGAAGTCTTCCGCCAGACTAAGAAAGAATTAGTCACCTTATAAAATCTCAATAATCGAAACAACTGTGGGTCATCTGAATCAAATAGGGTTATCCAAAATAGAAGAGAACTGCAACATGCCAGGAAAATGAACAAACCGAGCACACCCTTATCTAGTTTTCTATTTAAGACAACTACTTCTAGCTATGGTTCAGGTTTTATAGAAGGATATAGATAAAATATTTTCATAGGCTTGATTTCCTCGTAGGAAGGATCAAGAAGATCAGGTTGTAAAGTCTGGAATAACTCCACTAAGAACTCAGAAGCACATAATAACAACCTGAATAATTGTGGATCCTCAAAGTCAATCATATTTGACTCACACAATTGACTACAATGAAGGTGGTCATTCTTAAACAAATGTGTCGATTCTAATCTCCTAAAGTAATTAGGATTAGTCTCAAAACTTTATATCTGACACATTTGAAACTCTAACGTTCCCACATATGGAAGAAAATATTTTGGTGGGAAAACAAAGTCAATCTTGGTATTATCGCCTAGGTAAACCACATCGACCAGAGGATGGATTTATGACAACATAACTTCTTTTTGGATATCAACAGGACAAGGGAATCTAGCTCGAAGGTGATTTTGTAAAATGGTAGAGGTGCATATGTCAAGTCCCAAGTTAGGGACCTTTCTAAGAGATAAAGGTAAAGCACATGGAGAATGATAGTCACCCCCAAACTTAAAGTTTTTAGTGTTTCTAGATAGACTAATCACAATTTCCCTAATTTCTAGATCGTCATATTCCCGAAAATGGTCAATTTCTTCTTCTAAATTATGATCAGGTGGTGCAGAATTTGACAAAGTATTCACCTCATTAATAACACTATCATTATCAACATCAAATCTAAAGTGGGCTAGATATTTTTCTAATGTATGTTCTAACAAAGTGTTTGGTAATGACTTCTGAACTAATGTTCCTATCATGTTCACATCTTTAATGCACGTGTCATCTAGCTCAGGTGGTTGGTTACTGATATTGAAAATATTCAGCTCAATAGTCATATTACCAAAAGTTAAGTTCATAATACCATTTCGACAGTTAATGATCGCATTAGATGTAGCTAAAAATGGGCGACCTAATATCACAGGTATCTGATTCTCTGGGTCAGGGACAGTTTGGGTATCAAGGACAACAAAATCTACTGGATAAATAAACTTATCAACCTCAATAAGAACATTCTCTATGACACCACAAGGAATTTTCACAGACCTATCAGCTAATTGTAGTGTTATCTAAGTAGGTTTCAAATCACCAAGTCCTAGCTGGAGGTACACATGGTATGGAAGTAAGTTCACACTGGCTCTTAAGTCTAATAACGGTATTTACCTATTGTGCAAGAAATGGTTGGGGAACCTGAGTCTTTGTACTTAGGAGTTGTATTGTTCTGGATAATTTAACTTACATGACTAGCTAAAAAGGTTTTCTTTGGTACACTAAGCTTTCGCTTTCTCGTACGAATATCCTTAAGAAACTTGGAATAAGCAGGAATCTGCCTAACTGCATCTAATAATGGAAGGTTGATCTTAAAACCCTTCAGTATATCATTAAAATTGGATTCTTTCCTAGTTGGTATTAGAAGTTGTGGGAATGGGGATTTGGGCACAAAATTCGGTTCAGCGGGAACCACATTGGACTTTTTAGAGACTTTATCAGTCTCTTCAACTATAGGCTCTGAAGGGTGAACTACATCATGTTCACTATCGGGTAAGGTTACCTTATTGTCTACTACTCTACCACTTTTAAGGGTTATAATTGTATTTACATGGTCAGAAGATAACTCATGAACTCCTCTAGGGTTGGGTTGTGATTGACTAGGGAACTTGCCTTTTTCTCTCAAAGACTCACTCAACTGACTAAACTGGGTTCGTAAATCATAAATAGCCTGAGAATTAGCATGGACCATCTTTTTATTGTCTTCTAAACTTTTTCCAATCGATTTCTGAAACTGAGCAGTGTTATGAGATAAAAAGGTGACACTCTTCTAAACTCATGATCTTATTATCCGAGGGGATCTGAAATTGTGCCGGACCAGTATGACTTGGGATCTATTCCACGACTATATTGACTTAATTCTAAGGTTTCCTACCTTTTTGTTATAGCTGCAAATTTGGCATATGATTCAAGAATTCCATCTAATTATTGACATTACCTCTGCTCGGTAGAATTTTTCTCTCAGGTTCCTTACTACATTCCGATTGATGGGTCTTTTCGGTAATTTCATGCAAAAATGTCATTGCCTCATTAATAGTTTTACTCCCTAAATTCCCCGAACATAATGATTCAACCATGATCGTTGTTGGATAATCTAGCCCTTCATAAAGGATCTGAACTAGTCTTTGTTCTTCTAAACCGTGTTGGGGACATTGTATTACTAATTCGTTGAACTTTTCAAGTACCTATATAAAGATTCCCCTTCTTGTTGCCTAAATATGGAAATTTTTTGCCTAAGAGATGATATTTTGTGCCTAGGGAAAAATTTAGATAAAAAGGCAGCGGTAAGTTCTTCGTATGTCTCGATGGTTTCAGATGGCAAACTAGATAACCAAGATTTGACCTTGTCTCTCAGGGAAAAAGGAAATAATCTAAGTTCCAAAGCTTCATTAGACATGTTGTGAATTCTTAGGGTACTACATATTTCTTCAAAATCCTTAATGTGAAAGTAAGGGTTTTCATTTTATTTCCATAAGAAGAAGGGGAACATCTGTATGGTCCCAGGTTTCAACTCATAGTTTTCTTGAGTTTCAGCTAACTTGATACATGATGGGCGAGAAGTCCTAGTCGGGTTCAACAAAGCTTTTAAAGTTGCCATCCCTGGCACTATCAAAGGGTAACTTCTTCACACAAATTCAATTTTTCAAAGTCAAAAACAAGGCCCTCAAAAGAAGAGTCTTCGAGGTCCTCGTTTCCAGGGATAGAACTACTAGGCTTGTCACTAATTAAGCGACCTAGAGCGTCTCTTTTCCATGCCCGCTTAGAGAGCGGTCTTGGCATACACTAAATAAAAACTAAAAAAAACGAAAAATAAATCCTAAACGAAAGGAAATTCTAAATAATCACAAGTAAGGATGACTCAACCAAATCAAACCTATTAAGTCTAGCAAACAAAAAACATGATGGCTCCACTTAGATTGTTTCTAGACCAACTTCTATTCTTCAAAAGGCAACCAGTTATAGTTTTAGAAAATCTCTTAGAACGATCCGAATTAGATTAATTCGAAGAGAAACAGGATAAGCTCTAAGGAGCTTTGATAACCCTGTCTCTATGACACTTTTCTCTGGGTTACAAGGCGGCTCTAATCAGCATAAAATAATCTTCTTAAACTTCGAATTCGGCTAACAAAATAACTAATACATTCCTTTTGAATGAGTTTCTTATAAGCTCGTTACTCTATAGGTCTCTTTCTAGTCAAAATTTTAAGGTTTAGGTTCGCGTTTGGTAACGTGTTCCTAAAGCGGGCAAGAAGGAAACGATGATGAAATCCGAGTCCTTATCTTATATGGCCATTTCTTGCGCTTTACTAGAAAATCAAATCGGTTTTCAGTTCCTCAACATATATGCATACGAAGGAATAAAGTAAACCCACTTGCAGGGGATTCGTAGGTTGATCGAGTCTTACCTCCCCTACCAGACGGGGGATGAATCGGTTGTAGTCGACTCGAGCCACCGACTCCTGTGTCAGTGTGCGAACCCAAGAGGCCGAGACAATATCATAATTGCCATCCTTCCCTGTAGCAGTTTATATTTAATAATACCCTTCCTTTACAAATAAATAAAGTGTCCATATGTCCAAAAGAAAGTCCAAAAAGAAGTGTTCAAAAGAAAAAAAAAAATATACAGAAACAATTAAAATCCTAATACAAATTTCTAAGAAAAAAAAACAAATAAAATATAAAATAAAATAAAATCTAAATAAGAAAAATCTTCGTCTTCTTTTTCGTTCTTTAAGCTTTAACTTTAACTCCAAGTCTTTAATCACCAAATTCTTTGGCTCTATTTCCTTTCAATCTAAAATCCAAAACATGTAGCAAAAATAAAAATACCCAAAGAAACGTAAAATAGAACAAACTAAAAAATAACAAAAATAAAAACCTAATGATAAATCTAAAATTCTAAACCTAAAAACAATTCCCCGAATGCGGCGCCAAAAATTGATGTGATTTAATATAGTGGTAAAAAGGGTTTGATTCTCGGACTTGTGAAGATTTAATTTCTACACCTAATTTTTAATAACATAAAATAAAGGGAATTAAAACAATTTGATTTTAAAATGGATGAAGGAAAACTAGGGCTTAAGATTCCACCATTCACCAATACTTCAGTGATATCATCTAACAATTCTTATTTTCAATTTAATCTAAATATGCCAAAGTTAGGTTTTTGAAAAAATAATTGTAAATTGAAAGTATGAGACATCAAGAGTTTAAAACCAAGCATGACCCATCAAAAGAAAACACAATTATTTGAGAAAAACCATTTTTCAATTTTAATACAAGCAATTAATAATAAAAAAATTTGTAAAATAAATATAATTAAAATAGAAGTAACCAAAATTATTGGATGAACGGCTTCCTCCACCGCCCCAGTGATGGTGATTAACTCATTGTAATGGAAACACACTCAAAATAGACTTTTATTGCTCAAAAGGTGCTTACAATGGTTAAAACAGGGAGTTGTCCAAATCAAACACAAAAGTTTCTCACGTAAACAAGGTTTCTTCCCGCCATTTTAGTAATTCAAATTCAAAGGGAGGTGTCCCAATCCAACTTGTGGTTGCCTTTATCAATTCTTCCCGGGTACCTTTATCACTTTTGAGCCGATTTTTCGCAAATATTTATTTCTCAAAAATACCTACAAAGACATAAATATCTATAATAAGTACAAAAACGAACACTATCAAAATAGATAATCGAGTGCAATTTAGACATAAAAATGTGTCTATCAGCGATGAACCATTGAAGTTGACTCAGGCCACTGACTCATGTATCAGCGTAATTGTCGTCCTTCCATGTGCAGTTCATATTTAATACTACCTTTCCTTAGGGTTTAAAAATAATAAAGTCCACAAAAATATCCAAAGTCTACAAAAATATAAAATCCAAAAAGTCCAAAAATAAAAGACTTCAAAAATAAACTGTAATACAGTTTCGAAAATTAAAAGAATTAAAGCCCTAAAATTAAAAACTTTGTCTTTCTTTTTCCGTTCCTTTTGCTTTGTCTCAACTTTCTTTGTTGATCCAAAACCTGTAGCAAATAGACAAATACCCAAAAACATAAAATAGAACAAAGGAATAAAATATAAAAATAAAACTAAACCTAATCCTAATCCTAAAAATAAAAATAAATCTAAAACTCTAACCTAAAAATAAATCCCCGGCCCAAAAACTTGGTCGTTTTAGAAAATTGGTAATAATAGTTCGTTCACCGAGACTTGTAAAGATTTGTTTTAGACATAATTTTGATTTAAACTAGAAATAAGTAAAAGATTTTAAAAATATTTGGATAAACTGAGACTCAGGATTCCACCAAAATCACTTTTAAGTGACTTCTACAATGATTCTTTAACAACTATAGCTTTTTTTTCTGATTTTGTTTCTTTTCCAAAAGTATATTTCTAAAAAATTAAATGTAAATCGTAAGCACGACGCATCAAAAGCTCATAAGTCCCATGATACACCATCAAACAAAATCACAACTAATTAGGAAAAATCATAAATCAATTTAAAACCAAAGCAAAAGTGATAAAGAATCAAAAATAGTTACCATTCATTCATGAAATATGACTTCCTCCATTGTCCCAGTGATTGGATTTAGCTCATCATGCTCAAAAGATTGATATATGACTCAAAAGTGTTTGAGAAGAAGAGCATAATCAAAAATAATTGAGACAGGGAATTTGAGACGTTTATAATCGTTAAAGAAACTATTTTCCCTATTGCTAAAAGAAAAGGAAACAATTATAAAAAATTGTCTTGAAGCGCAGTAAAAGAATAGGCTTTTAGCAACACAAACTGCGATTGTTCTTCTTTGTAGTATGGTATTCTTCTTCTCCGATGAACCGCAACAACATAAATTTTCAGTCCGAGCTTCCTCCTATTTTTCTCTCAGTTTGTGTTCTCTATTTTTAGAGTTTGAACCCTCCAAACTCAAAAGGATTACTAAGATATCAATTCTAAACCGATTAAACATCTAAAACACGTGTTAAACCTTACCAAATCCGAATAGAAATATCTTTATTTATTCATGATCGTGACATCTTTCTCCATTTTTCCGACAAAAAAACTCTGATTTTGACGTGTTCAATTGTTGCTCCAACTTGATAACTCGATAATCTTCTAATCCAAGTAAAAAAAATCCTATAAAAATTGTACTTCAAACAAATCAGAAAATTCTCTCACGCGAAAAGAATATTTTCCCGCCATTTTTTATGAATTTGAAATTTATAGACGGTTGACCCCTATCCAAAAATAGGGTGCCTTTAGAAAAACTCATCAGGTGCCTTTGTCAATTTTCTCAGGTGCTTTATCACTTTTTGAACCGATTTTTCCACCAATATTTATGTTTAAAAAATACCTACAAACACATAAAATAACTCAATAAGTACAAATTCGAGCAGTAATAATACAGAGAATTAGGAACAAATTATACACAAAAATATATATATCATATATGAATTGCGTCTCGTAGATATACAAACACCGACTGATAATTAATATTGCATTCTTTAAATGATATTAAGTATGAATATCTAGTCTTCTCGTTGCCTAAGCTATTACCGAAAATCACAAATTTGGTGAATTAAATTTGCATCAGTGCATATGCAAATAAGCATACTTTTGACAAATTGATAGACACGGTAAATGAGGAAAGTACATAATGTGGTAGCCATATTTAAATGTGGGAACCACAATGAATTTTTCGTGTTTGGGGACCTGATAAGCACTGTACCACTAAAAGTGAAAAAATATGGAACAATAACATAATAATTGGTTAAATAAGCCATCTTTGAGCATGGTCGAGTTATGTTATCGTTGTGACAAAGAAAAGACAAGGTATGTGCATTGAAGTGCCATTAATTACTATAAATTTCCATTGGTCGTGTTGGCAGGACTGGGACTGATATTGAGATATTGTCTATGTTCACAAAAGTTATTTTACAGTTTACTGTGGATTTGACATGGCAACGTAAATTCTTAAATTTATTCCAGTTGGCTAGTAAACGACAGGAAACCTGATCAATTATCTCTCATGGGTTGCGTATTATTATTTTTTCTACAACAGGTTGCTACCAATAGGCAGAGTAAAGCATAACTGTTTTTTTTTATGAGACATTCCCGCCTAAGGATCAGGGGGAGAATCGTTGACGATATTGGTTAACTCCAATTGTTTCTCATCTAAATTCTTGCACCAATAAGTGCATAAGGTGTTGGAGATTGCTCTGTTGATTGATCCAACAAGAGTACGCTAACTAGATTCAGTATAAATAAAGTCCTTGCAAGGCATGCCACGAAATCACATTGATTGTTTTATCTGGAAACATGCTTACAAGCATAGACGAAAAACCTTTAATATGAGGTATATGCCAATCTAATTAGATAATGTTATTATCTTTGAGTTATGAGTTGATATCTCTCATGATTAGGATCACATTCATAAAATTTACGTTGATATCTCATAGAGAAGAATATCGGCATACTGAAATTTGGTACCAACGGATTATAATATATTCTCATACTTTATAAAATGATGTAATATCGTTATTAATTGATTGTCGATAGTGTTCGGAGTAGCTACTGAAATAATGGCGGATAAGTATGTCTTATTTACAAAGGAATTATCGACAAAATTTATATGATTGGAAAATATTGACCTCAATCCATATTGAATTGTTTTCTCGCTTGTATACGCTTTTAAGAGCTCATCCCTAACATCCATGAACTTTGGTTTGAAATTGATGGTTATAAGAAAGCATAATGAGAGAATTAAGGTCGCTTGTTATACATCGCCGCCTCTTTGATTATAAGTTTCCACATATACCAATCAGGTTGATGGAAGTATAGTGGTGTAGTCTTAAATGACTCGATCGATCACCTGGGTGATAATTGTGTATCTACACTCATGTAGATTCTAAATGAAACTTTTACTTCTTAATTAGTTATTCATGTTGTATCATTTCGGTAATGCTCTGAGCATTAATGGTAAGTAGTTTTGTTGCTCATTTGCATTTATTGAATGGACTAACCATTGTCATGTTTCTATTTTGGCGAGCTGTATTCCACTGCGGTTGCTACTGCAAGAAGATTTGCAAATTTGGATGAGAAATTCTTCCCATTGTATGGGCCCTCTCGTCTGAAAAAATAACGTGAAGTGTCTTGGTTTGCACAAAGATAAACCAGGATATATCTCATCTTGATGTATTCAGCCGTGAAAGACGTGCATTAGATTTGATATATAATGAATTTGCAAATCAAGTTGCTTCCTTGAAAATCGGTGAATGTACCAACACGTGTGTCATTTAAAGCACACCACAAGTGTGAATGACTAGTTGATCCAAACTATTCCGTTCTTCCTAAAAATAAAGAACCAATCACAATCATTAAAAGATAGAGCTCTTGAAGAGACTTTCAAAGTAGGATCTGATTTCCTAAGTATATTTGTATTGATAAGAGAATATCTCCGCAATGACTATAGAAATTCAAAAGGTAAGAAATCTCCATAAAAAATGCATGAAATAGAGAAATATATGATCATAATGCAATGATTGTTGGTGACATATTCAAAGTATCCACCAATACTGCCATAAATGATGTTGGTGTTAAATCACAATCTATATGGGAATGTTATCAACACAATGATTGGCTAATTTGGAAAGGAGTGATCCAAGTAGAATAATAGTTTTCTCGTTTAATTTTTGATTGTAGTCGAACACTCGAGAATGTGAGCTTCATCTGCCACAAGTGTTGTTTCCAGTCCCAACACCCAACAATGTATGCCTTATTGGCTATATGTGGGAGTTTGTGCAGAGTGAGAAAATAAAATCAATTAATATGTGGTACAAAACCTTTGACGGAAACTTGAGATGGTTAACAAAAGAACATATTTCTTGTTATAAATGCAATTACCTCTTTGGTTTTAGTATAATAGTCTTTCAAGGACTCGCCATGGATCTAATGGTTTTGGTTAATCCACACACATTTGTATAGGGAACTAAATTTAAATATCTACGTGAAAGTCCCTTGAGGATTTCAGCCTCAACAAACAACCCATACCATATATATTTACTATTCTTAATCAATCCTTGTGTGGTTTGAAGCAATCTATACAGATATGATCAATCGTCTAAGTGAATGCTTATTAAACAAGGGATATGTGAACCATCTTATGTTCCCATAAACTGTGCATTTACTAAATTGGATTTAGACAATGTCTACTTGATTGAGACTCTTGAAGAACTCTCCCAAACTTGAACAAGTTTAAGAAAATAATTCTTATTAATCAAATTCAACTGCTTAAAACAATATATGGAGGACTATTTTATAGATTTGGGGAAAAACCCTAACTTGCTAGTCAAGAAAGGATGAAAAACCCCCTAAGCCGACTCAAAACCTAAATTGCTATGATTGGAAAATTTTGGTCGACCAAAAATAATGAAAGTACTCATAAAATAAAACTATTTGTCACAAACGGCGACCCAAACGGACTCCTAACGAAGAAGTTATTAACAAGCAAAAACTTTCATAAAATAGCAAAACGCCTGTTTGAAGTCCTGAACAATGGTATTTGGCTAAAATCTGAAGCGACACAGTTGAATATCTTGACCGTTGGCCCGTTTCCAACCAAAATGGACCCCTCTTGAGCTAAATTACGACACTTGGGTCTTTAGCCTCCAAATAGGCTATAGCCTGCTCATATGCATCAATATCCATGGAGTTTCTTAAGATCCGGTTATCAGATAAGCGTCAGTATAAATTTGGTTCAGGTTTTTATCGCACATGATTTTTTCTGACAAAACTTTAACGAAATAAAACTAACATCGTCACCAATATCATTATCAACTTCAAATATCCAGGTTTCCCTGACAAAATTAATAAAAACAATTATCAGCTACGATCAACAAAACTCGAAATGTTATGCTCTATTCGTTGTTCCAGTTTTTATCACATCAGATTTTTCTAATAAAGTTTTGACGAAATAACGTTACTCAAATTGTGATCATCTAAGAGGGAATGTTACGTTAAGTGGATATCACCTTATATATATGGCCTACTACAACCAAATGTAAAACATGACCTCAACATGTCACCAATGTGTTAATAGTTATATTCAGAAGAAATATTTATCCTTTCTAATAACTACTATAAATAACCTATTAAGGATTCTCCTTATACGGTTTTGATAATAATAAAAAACCTTCCATTTCCATCTTTCTATCTCTGTGTTCTCAATACTATAGGAATATTTAAGTTATATCACTTATTAGTATCAGTGAATTGATAAAACATAAAAAAACATGTTCCGAAAGCAACTAAACCGACGTCCCGGCTATTAACTCAAACTCGGTCCTAATGGTGTCTAATATCGGACCACACCACACCCAGTGCAGTCCATACCGGCCGGTATACCGCCGGTTTTACCGGTTTTGGTCGAAAAACGGGACGAAATCCGATATACCGGTAAACGGTATTTGACCGAGAATATCGGCCGGTATGGACTGTACCGGTTTGGCCGGTACGGCCGGTATTGACCGGTATTGGCCGGTATTGACCGGTATTGGCCGGTATTGACCGGTACAATCATTTTTTTTTGTTTTTTTTATTTAAAAAAAAATAAAAAAAATAAAAATTTATTCTTGTTTTAGGGTTTTCAATTGTTACCCATATTTTTATGATATTTTAGAATTATATATGCATATGATAATATCTATAATTAATCTAATGATCTTAAAATTGTAATATCTTTGTTTAATTAGTATTTTAGACGATAAACTTTGAAATTATTCTTGTTTCTTTTGTATTTCCAGTTTGAACTTTGTATGAAATCTATGGATCTATATATTTTGGATGAATACTAGTTTATCTTTTTAAATTTTGTGAAAAAATGTTTGTTATAACGTGTTAAAATATATTTATAGTTCTAAAATGTGAACTAGTAATTTTTCATAAAATTATAGGTATAAAATATATGCACCGATATTCCACCGATATTTAAACCGAAATTTCCCCGGTATACCGGCGTACCAGTGTATCGCTCTCGACCGGTACGAACCGAAATCCGGTATTGTACAACCTTGACCACACCATGCTTTAGAACTTTGACGCTCTTGCTCTAAAACGTTGCCCTTAGTCGATTCTAGTCTCCGTATAACACCGACCACAAATGATACGCATCACTACTTTTTCTATCCTACAAGCACGTGTATAAAGGTCTTTCAAACCAAATACAGTAACTTACAAGTTGTCACCAATTTTTGAAGTAAGTGAATATCACTACCATTCCCTGAATCGTCATTTAACCTTCAAAAGACGTCGACCCTTCCACGGATAGACCCACTTTATAGGTACGTATACAAACAGACACATGAATCATGTGTCAGTGACACCGATTCAGGAGGTACACTGTTGATTAATGGGACCCACCCTCATCATATCAAAATCTATCAAAACCAGAAGATTCCAAGTTAGCTCAAGGCCGACTATACGCCCACTAGTCCTTGAATCAACAACACACCAAAAACCTCTATCAGCCTCTCCTCCTTTCATTATTAGCTACTTCTCTTCTTCACATACACTCCTTTGAAAGCGAGTGATATTTTTTACCAGTAAAACTCACTCGCGCGTTACGTTTCAAAATTCCCCGATTTTCACTCTTTCTTTTAGTTCTTCATTTTTAAAACGGTTTTTCGAAATCTTCCCGAGAAATTCTCTCCCAAAATCAAGATCCTTGGGCACACGTTAGCACCTCTAATTCTGTTATTTCTCATCTTCAGTGAAAATTTTGATATACTGAAGAAGAATCAGAAAGTGGGAGGAAGATTATTAGGTACATTTACTCTATTATTAGATCTGAAATCTGATTTTTTTTGTGTGTAATTTAAGCTTTGCATTTCTCTGTTATATGATCAAAAAATCAAACTTTATGATGTACATTTTTCTGAGATGTAATTAATTGATGTTGTTGTTGCTGTTGGTAATGGCAGTGTTGGGTTGCGGTTCCTTAAAAGTTTTCCGCAAATTTTAGGCGGAAAAGTTAGTTATGAGGGCACGGCAAACTCTAAGAGATGGTTTCTCGACGTACTCGTCGGATGTTGATGATGATAAAGTAGATACTTCAGGTACACCATCTCTTAAATTTCGCTTAGAGTTGAAGCTTAATTTCAATTTTTATGTGGTTTGAAATCTCAAAATTTCGATAGCTGTGAATTATGACACGATGTAATTTGAGTTTATTATTGATGAACTTGAGAATGTGAGAGGAATTATGATTCCTAAGGATAAGTTGTTGTATGGGTTTTAGTTCTTGTGCAGGAAACTCTGTTAAAAGAATCGTTGAATCCTTCATGGAGATTATCCTTGCCGCATGTACTTACAGGAGTCATTTCTTCCTTTTTATTTGGTTACCATCTTGGGTAAAAACTCTATCTTTTCGTCTTTGTTATCATACTATTATGCTGTGAAGAAGTGTATGATTAAGGATATATCTTTTATTGATCTTGTTGAGTACAGAGTAGTAAATGAACCACTTGAAAGTATTTCACTGGATCTTGGTTTTAGCGGGAATTCCCTTGCTGAAGGTGTGTCCCTTGATGGATTTTTACTGTACTTCATATATAGTGTGGTTTGCATCTGTAGGTTTTAATTGTTTTGTTTTCTTGATGATGACTTAAAGGTCTGGTGGTGAGTACGTGTCTTGGTGGTGCATTTCTTGGGTCCATTGTAAGTGGTTCAATAGCAGATGCTGTAGGGCGTCGTAGGGGTTTTCAGTTGAGTGCTTTACCAATGGTTATTGGGGCTTTTCTGAGGTAAAATCCTTGCGTTGTTCTAAACAATTTTATTTCCTTGTTTATTAAGTTCAAAAGAAGCTTATTACGAAAAGATTTCTTTGACCATATTCTTGCAGCGCAAGAACACAAAGCCTGGAAGGTATGCTTCTTGGAAGGTTTCTTGTTGGAACAGGAATGGGTGTAGGTCCATCTGTTGCTTCTCTCTATGTAACCGAGGTATGCGATTCAGTTGTTCGGTACTCTGGAAATTGGCTATTGAGTCTTCGCTTACTGTTAATTTTCTCATACGAAGTGGCTCTTATTATGTAAGCAGGTTTCACCTTCTTTCGTAAGAGGTACTTATGGGAGCTTTATCCAGATAGCAACATGTCTTGGACTTATGTCATCTCTGCTCATTGGAATCCCGGCCAAGGAAATTGCTGGATGGTAAGAAACTTGTATCTTTGGATGGATCGCAGCTTCATAGTATTAGGATTGTTGTTCTGTACTTGATCCTGTCAGGTTGATAAAGTTGTGGTTGGTTGTTACACGTGCATATGCTTTCTCTGATCCACATTGTGCTCAGGTGGCGTATGTGTTTCTGGGTATCTGCAATTCCCGCTGCAATATTGGCTCTTGCAATGGAGTTCTGTGCAGAGAGTCCTCAATGGCTTCATAAGGTCAGTATGTCAACCCTTATTTTTGCCCCTCCTAAGAGATTTTTGTTGTCCTTTGATCTACATTTGTTTGCTACTAATTTTATTTGGCTCTTGACGGGCCTGTAATAGTGTTCTGCAATCTCTCCTAATGTTTTGAATGAGAATTTCCTCGTTAAAACTTAAAACCTCTTAATTGATAGCGATATGTTTGATAACACGTACAATTCTGAACATAACAATCAAGAAGGAGATCTGCCAATTCGGAGGCTCTGCTCCATACATTTTCTGGTCTTAACTTCTATGCATGTTTGTTCTAATATATATATTTATTTTTTTATTTTATATTTTTTTTGATCAGCACAGAAAATTACTGATCAAAACACAAGAGGGTACAAAAGATTTATACTACCCTTACAAAGGAAAACGAAAAACAAAACAAAATAACAAATATGGTAACAGGCTACCACATTGTCTTATGGGGGAAAATATGCAGCAGGCCAATTGACCATAACATCAGTAAAAGAGATACTTTCAAAGTTCTTAAAGACAAGAGACCACACAAATAATTGGTACTTCACCTTATTCACGACAGGAGTAGCACTACTCTCCTTATTCTTAAAAGCTCTGAAATTTCTTTCTCACCAAATGCACCA
>JAJJMC010027418.1:386690-435502 GCA_023531435.1 Papaver californicum | reverse complement strand
CCAACATAGAGCACACATCTATGGCCTTTTAAATTCAACACAGATATGAAAAATCATCTTGGTTTCTATTTGTGGTGGAACAGAAAGGTAGATCCGCCGAGGCAGAAGCCGAATTTGAGAAGCTCTTGGGAGGATTGCACGTCAAATCTGCAATGGCAGACCTGTCAAAGTCAGAAAGAGGAGATGTGCCAGACATTGTAAAGTTTTCGGAGTTATTTTATGGCCGCCATTTCAGAGGTATCCATGAAAATTCCTCACTCATTCATTTTCTCTATTAGATTATGTACATGTGGTTCTTGCTATTCCATTAGATTACTCATTCATTATTTCCTTTTGGCAGTTGTTCTTATTGGATCAGCCCTATATGCCTTTCAACAACTGTCAGGAATAAATGCTGTATTCTATTTTTCTTCAACCGTTCTTAAAAGTGCGGGGGTTCCATCAGACAAGGGAAACATCTGCGTAGGAATTGTAAATTTATCTGGTAAAGTGACATATTTCTTTCACTCTTGTATATTTTGGAGCGACGTGAACATTTGTATCCCCTTTTGACTGGTAGTTGTTTTTTAGGGTCAATTATAGCAATGACTTTGATGGATAAACTAGGACGCAAGCTGCTTCTTCTTGGGAGTTTTTTTGGCATGGTAAACCTAATATCTATAATGATGTTTCATATATTGGTAAACTATTTAAGAATATTTGCTATCCTTTAATATTACTATATGTATTTGATTGAATCAGGCAGTAGCAATGTGCATTCAGGCCTCTGCGTCAAGTTTTAGTGCATCTGGAGCCTCACCGTACTTATCTGTTGGTGGGATGTTACTGTAAGTATTAATACCTTGGAAACCACAATATTTAACTTATGGCCATAATTCAAAGTAACAGAGTTATTGGATATACATGTACTCATCCTGATTTCTATAGCTGGTGGTAACACTACTACTTCAAATATATGTCAAAGGCAATTTAGTTTTATCTATGATGTTGATTGTTAAAATAGAATCGTTAGAACTTTCTAATTAATCACTCCAAGCCTTATATAAAAGATTATTAACCGATCTTTGTAAGTTCTTGTAAAGGCCTCAAATATTTTTTTTGATAAACATCGTTAGTATTGGATTCTAAGTATGTATAGGTGAAATGGGCATTAGCAAGATAGTTGTATATGCAAACAAGGACAATGACACTTGTGAATATGGAATGTCTAACATTTTGGTTTCTGATAACAAATTTCAAACTGTTGTACCTGTAAAACCTCAATTAAAAGGTTATACAACTATGACCTATCCATATGCTATTGAAGTTTACTCCATGTCAGGAATATTTTCTTTCAAAGAGGCTACTGATCATGTAGGTCGCATCGAATCTTTTAGACATGATTATCTTGTGATCTTAGTCTCTAAAATCCACCTTGATGCAGGTTTGTCTTGATGTTTGCCTTGGGAGCTGGACCAGTTCCAGGTTTACTCCTGCCAGAAATTTTACCAAACAGACTGAGAGCAAAGGCGATGTCATTCTGTTTGGCGGTTCACTGGGTACTAAGTCTCTACCTTCTCGTTCTTGTAAATATTACTACCACTTAAGAATGAAAAGAAGCTAAATATGAGCCTCCTTGTTTTCCTTTTTCCTAAAGATTTTTGGTCTTCTGGTTTTTCAGGTCGTTAATTTTTTTATTGGATTATTGTTCTTGCGTTTGCTGGAGCAACTTGGGTCACGGAAATTGTACTCCATTTTTGCTTGCTTTTGTTTGACGGGGTTCGTTTTTGTAAAGAAGAATGTTGTCGAAACCAAAGGAAAATCTCTACAAGAAATTGAGATTTCTTTTCTTCCGCAAGTTCCACCAGTATAGAGGTACTTCATTGTTTCCACTAAACCTTTATTTTCACCATAGTGAAGAACATGAATCAGGTTTTATTCTGTTCATAAGAATCATACCTTTGAGCAGGCACTGGGATTGTATTAACTGGCAATGTTTGACTAATTTGCAGGGAAATCAGATACATCCTAGAATCAGATGCCTCCACGAATGCAGATTTTCTGGTCTGAGCAATTAAATCCTTGATACTTCTTGTCCAGATTTGGTGGCTTTATATGGTTACACTATAAAAGTTTTGCTGATAGAAGAAGAGGGTTCAGTATACATAACACGGATGTAAATTCTGAGAGAACTTTTTTTTTTCTTAGCCATGGAAACGTTGTGATCAGCATTCCATATTTATTTTGTTCTCCAGAATTTTTAGCTTTAGCTTAAGAGCTACCACAAGTCATTTTGTTGGTAGCGATAGATTGTTAGGTACAGAGAATACTCCACAGTGGCAATACTTCATTTGAGTCGCAAGTCGCAACATACAAATGTGATGTTATCTATATAATATATAAATTAAAAATAATGCAAATGAATGTACGGGTGGTGAATTATTATTTTTTCTGAAATCATATCTGCTTATCCCAGAATCCTGGTTCAAGTGACGAACTTGGCCTGAGTTTGGGATCAGCTGGAGCGAGGGCACCATCTTGCTTGACTCGACCGCCGGTTTAGCAAATTTGTAACTCGATCATTGCACGCCCCAACTCTATCTCTTAACTCCGTACCATTTGTAAATTTTCAACTGAATTATATCATCTGTTCCAGAAAAAGTGATATTTTTATTTTTTTTAATAATTTTTATTTTTTTTTTTATTTAAAAATAAACTAAATTGAAAAAAATAATAAAAATATCTCGGAGAGTACCATATTCATTCTTGTCTTCGAGAGAGGCTCTTCGGATTAAGTTTGCACGAATCTTCATATTAAGTTTGGATTAATTCATTAGAAGTTGTGTGGCAAGTGGCTTTCTAAATTCTAAGAAATTCTGGAACTGAATACGGTGGGGACACATCACCCGAAAAGTTTCTCCTTAATATTACTCGAATACTTTCTCTCTCTGGAAAATAACCATGTCGATAAACCATTTTTCTCAGAAATCCATTGGTTTCAAGTGACAATCCCAAGGTTTTCTTTGATTATAGTAGGATTCAGTTACGAATTGTTTCTTCTCTTCTTTGGATTATCGTTTGGAGTCTGATTCGAGTTGAAATCTGAATTTAGGTTGTTTCTTTAGTTGATTTGTTTTTCTGCAGACGTATGCGTTCTAAACCTGGGGTGAGATTTTGTTTGGAAGATCGGTGAAGTTTTCTTTGGTATGTGATTTAACTTTTACTTTGTAGATTGGTCAGATCGATTTGATTTTGGAGATGTTTTTTGCTCTTATTGAATGAATTGCAGACTGAGATTATTTCCAAGTTTGCTGGTTGAAATTCGGTAGAATTATTTTTATAGGTATGTTTTAGTTTTACTTGGCTGTTTTAGGGTTTCCTTGCCTTTCAGTTTTACTTGATTATGAAGTATGTCATTTGTTATAGTCAGCTCTAGTGATTGAATTAGTTATCATGAGTTATGATGAGGTATTATTATATTATAAGTGTGTGGTTCTGCACTTGGTTATATAAGTTAGTCTTAGATGCAGAGATATCTTATAAATCTGTCTAGCGAGGAAACCTCCCCAGGAATCGGGACAATCGTCTATATTGTTGTATCTTCTTCTCAAAACATATTACATACCTTCAGCAGTAGCTGCATGTCTGAGATAGAAAGTTGCTGGTCCATGATTTGGTGCAAATTGATTGAAGTTCATTAGATCTCCATACCACACTTGACACTCCCTGTCAAAAGATTAACCAATGCAAGAACATCTAAGCTCGCAAGCTAATTTGCATTTTTCGGCACTATCCCTGTACTTCATTTTCTTGTTGTATGTTTTAGTGTCTTTTACTATTACTAGATCGATGGATTAGCTGGGTTCTAGAAAAATCTACACCTACCTTCTAATAGTCAAATAGGCTATACAGAGTGACAGTGTACATATATCATCTTTCGTCTTCTTCGGGTAATGCCACCCACTTGCTCTTGTCTTCATCCATGACCTTTGTGTATTTGTCCTTTATTGTTTGTGTTTAAGAGGCTAGTTTGCTATATCTTCTCAATGCTAAGTATGATTGAAGTAGGTTTTGCATCTTATTTCTTTCTTTTCTTCCTGAATTGTGGTTAAATTTATGTTACTTGTTAAGTTGGATGAGGTCTCTCTTTACTGGAATTTGGATAAAAGACACTCATAGTCAAGTTGGATCTGTATGTAGTACATTTGGATTCGGTAAGAAAGCTATAGGAATAATTTTGTACATACAGAAGATTTAGATTGTAATCTCATAACCACAATGATTTTCTTTCATAAGAAAAAACTTACCGTACCACTTATTCCGTGAAGTTTAGGAATTGTTGGTAAATTCCATGGATTCGTATGGATGACCTGAAGTAGCCGGGGTGTTTTTGTCATTTACGTAAAACCCTAACGTGAATAAAAATAGTCTTCCCCCAAATTCCAAATCAAATGTCTTTCTTCTCTTCACCTCTCTTTTTATTATTTCTTTCAGATCTCAAAGAAATTAGCCACAGACACCCTTCAGATGCGATGAAGAAATTGACAGGATTGCAAAAAACAAGTATTGGGATTATACAGAGGGTTTTTAAGAGTAGCTCGAACAAAAGGACCAGAAGGCAGAAAGAAGATCGAATCATATGTTTCTTCTGAATTTCATAATAATGCCAAAAACGTCGAGAAGAAGAATTTTATCTACATCGAGTATTTATTAAGTCGAGGTACCAAACAGCTCGATCAGCTCAAAACTGTTGAGACTTAATTTAAATTTTCATCAATAACAAGACGAACTATGTTTTTAGATCTCGTAAACATAATTGGGTTACACAGATAATTAGGTATAGAGAATACTCCACAGTGACCATAGTTCATTTGAGTTGCAACATAGAAATGTGATGTCATCTGTATAATCTGTAAATTAAAAATAATATAATGAACTTACAGGTGGTGATTTTTTTTTTCCTTCTGAATCTTATTTGCTTATCCCAGAGTCCTGATTCAAGCGAGGGACTCGGGCTGAGTTTGGGATCAGCTGGCGTGAGGGCACCATCTTGCTTGACTCGACCACCGGTTTAGCGAATTTAGTAGCTCAATCATTGCGCGCCCTCTCTCTCTGAAGTCCATACAAGTTGCAAATTTTGGACTGAATTATAATATACTTATTTTTGTCTTCCAAGAGTGGCGTTTTGGATTAAGTAAATTTGCACTAGCAACCTTTTATTATGGTGCAAATGAGCCAAGAGGGAGATGAATTCTCTTAATTGAATACTGAAGATTATCGTGTTTTAAAGCAAAACTGCGCCAACATATATTACACATTGTTTTTGCAACATATGTTCAATGTCCCATTCTATATTTCAGAAAACCTAGGAAACTACTCCATCAGAAACTTTCAAATTTCTCAACGTTGAGTTGGAAAAGTAAATAATAGCGTTGAACTGCCAGTTACTTTGAAATTTATTCACAGGACATGTGATATACAATCATAGCACCATAATATTTGCATTTTTAAACTCCTTCGTTCTTTAAAGGAGCTAAAAAACCATTATGTCCACTAGCTATTGTACATGATGCTTGGCATGTATATACAAGTATATATAAACAGATATATACCAAAAAAACAATAACAATTAAACCTTTAGTTCCCATACAAGTTGGGATAGGTTAGAAATGAAATCCATATCAAAGTTTTTAAAAACCAGAAATAAAAAAAGGTAACCAGCGTACTGTATAGATTTTTTGTTTCTTAACCAAATACAGAAAGGAATCGAAGAAGAAGTTTGGTTTATTAGTTTTTAATTCTTGTGAGTCTGTGACTAGGTCTTTTGTTCTTCTGGATTTCACTAACGTTTTTTTGATCAACCTATTTTGTGTGATTTATTCTTTAATTGTGTGATTCATTCTCGTGCGGCTAATGACATTCGTACTATATAATTTAAGATTGATTCTTAAAACGGGGTTTTTGTTTTGGTGGAGTTCTTCCATATTTTTATCCACATGCACTCACATACATAGATACGAATACAATTTATTTAGACGACAAGTTCAGCCGTTTGCCTATAGATGTAACTTGGGTGTATAGACTAGTAGATCTAATACCTGATCGAACCCATAGAAATCTTGGTTTTCTGATCCTTCATGCTACTTGAATGCGTATGGGAGTCCATGTTACCCCCCACCCACACACACAGTTCATCTACTTGGAGTTAAGATGTTCTGCAATTTATTGTGGGGGTAGGTACTATTCGAAGTCGTGTATATATGCTTTTTGAATTGTTTTTGTAGTATGTGTGTTTTGATGACCCAACGTTGTCGAACAAGAGACGAGTTACATGCTGCCGCTAGCTATTTTGTTTGTGAAAGCGCGCATGTCAGAAAAATCATACATTTATTCGCACCCTTCATCATCTATTGGATCCATCAGAAAGGTGGTATGATTCTTAATAATTCACTTTCTTACTTGCTATTATTAGTTGCTAAATATTAAGTATAGCTAGCTAGCAAGTTATGCTACTGTATAAACTCTAGCTGATCTCTCAGTCTAGATCTCATCTATTGCAGCTGATCTTTACATGGGTGCGTGATCTGAATCCTAATATGGTACGCAAGTGGAATCAAAGTCATTGGGTGAAAAGTATCAAGTAGAAGACTAGTAGTACCCTCTCTATATAACTATACTTTTTCATCAAAGATTAAAGTGTATGCTTAAACAGCTGCTGCAGCTAGCCCTAGACACAACATGTATGGAAGACCCTGTTGTACTTATTTCTCTTGACTTAGCTATCTAAGATTGAAGTTGATCAATATGCGGCTTTATTTGATTAACTCTGAAACTTTGTAAGCAAAATATATATGTGAAGAAACTAATATATATATATATATACTGTATATGCAGTCATCGAGTTAGTCTGTCTTGGTTATTTAGGAGACATAAAGAAAGATTTTAGTAGTTAAATTATTCTTTCAAAAATATCAATAATTAAATGGTGTGCTAATTAACGACTTTTTCAGAAAATATTGAGCTGTCAGACTCAAACACACAGTTGTTTGCAGGCCAGAATATATATACAGTTAAATTATTCCTTAAGAAAAAAAAAAATTCTGTGGATTCGGTATTTTCCGACAAACTTTTAGGGCTTCACTCCATTTTTATTTGCAATTTTCAGCAGGATACATGGCCATCCTGTGTGAACATTTCTTTATCTCCTTTGATACCGAGGTGTTTATGTCCCTCTTGGTTTTGATATATAAAAACTCCACTACCCAGTACATCGGAAGAAAGTCAAACTTCCAACATGGCAAACCAGAAGTGATGGCAAGGGTCAATGCAGACATTCAGAGGCAAAGCGAGGAGGTAAGCGCGAATAGAGTTAGGTATTCTTACTTGTCAACAACATATATTTTCATGGACCTGAAAAACAAAAGAAGTTGTTTCTGTTATAATAGGTGCGGCCGGGAACCAAACATGAGATTAGGTGCATGATCAAACTTTTAGGACACTAATGTATTTGTAGGTGGCTGACATCACTATCGTACAATGATAAAGCTACTCAGTGATCAACGATGATACCAATAACATGAGATTAGGTGCATGATCAATAATGATATTAATATATAATTTGAGTTCGAAATTCACAGGCACTAAAATTCTTTGTCACTGTTTTAGGGATACTCACACTATCTCAGGGAGCTATAGACCCGCCCGAGAACCAAAATTCTAGATTTCTTTTCTTCCTCTATATATCTCCCAACAAATCGAGTACTTACAGCGAATTTATCGTCTGGTTGTGGTGATAATAGGAGGGAGTATGTTGGGTTAAGAAGTGGGACCCATATATTTGGAATATTTTCTGAGGAGAGGTGGTAGGGTCCAACCCACGTACTGATCTCTGCGTGTGTGGCGTACTCTGTGTTGATTCTGCAACGTCTATTTATTAACAAAAATGATCATCATCATTTCCTTTTGGAATTCGGTAAATGCCTCAGTCAGGTAATTAACAACCCCAAAATGGCCAATCAAAGAAGCATTTCTACTGCAATAGCTGTTTGTAAAAGATTTTAGGTCCTTCGAAGAAGCAAAAATAAAATCTTTTACGCCTGAACAGACTTAGGAGCTAATTTGAAACCAGTGAGAAGTCAATAATCTTTTGCTATTTATTTTAGATTTAAATAGTTAATAAACTTTTGGGATCATTTTAGCCTCTTTTCTTATAAACTTGATTGTAAATATTTTTCACCTTAACATAAATTTTGACTTATCAAAAAAAGAAAAATATTAGTTATCTTAATAATTACTACGAACATGTAATGAAATTGCAGTATACAGCTAGCGATATTAATTTGCAGTATGCAATGCTATTAATTAATTTAGTAACCTATTTGACTTAATTAGTTACTACGCTAGTAATGGACTATATTCACCAGGCACAGCACGATATTCTTTTATTTGCTGTTCAACAACCTTATGTATGTAAAGTTTTGTACCACCTTAAGGGTTGTATACAAAGGCGGAACCAGGTTTCGATAGCGAGGAGAGCTAAAATGTTTTATAAATGTTGCGATTTTTGCCTGAAGATCTTTTTGTTCAGGTATTAAGTTTTTGTAATTTCGGATACTGATTTTTGTTATATTTGAACATAAAAAAAGAAAAAATATCGACACAAACTCCTACATAAGTGTTTTTTTTACAAGATATATAAGCTAGATATTTAATACAAATACTAGGACTTGGGTGATCTAAATTATGCAAATGCTAGGACTTGGGTACAGTGGGTGGGTTAAATTATTCAAATACAAACTATAGATGGACCAAACTTAAAAATTATGTAGGACGAAACGTAGAGCATAAGTAAAACAAGGATAAAACTCAAAATTTAAAATTTTAAGAGGGGCTAGAGCCATGTCTAACCCATCTTTGGTTCTGTTTTATAGTTGTTCACCCGCTTGGATGCTCTGTATTCATGGTGTAAATCACATTTAGCTTAAAAAGAATAATATTTGATCAACAAATAAACACTTTTAGGTAATTTTTGAAGGGTTGTTGTTGAGGTTGTCTTCAGCTTGCCTATTGATGAGATTGTTCTTATTTGCTGTGATGGGGCCTCATGAGGTAACCCAGGGATGGCTGGGTATGGTTTTATAGGGAGAGGTTCTGTTGGTGAAGTGTTGGTCGCGGAATATGGAGGCTTGAGTTGGGCATTGCTATTAAGCAGGGGGTAGTCAATTGGGATTTAGAATGATTTATAGAGAATTCTCAAATAGACTGCTATTCAATTGAGATTTCCAGAGAGTCTCCAAACTCTCCTGTTATTGGATAGAGACTTTTTTCAAATCTTTTAAATTCTCCCAAACTCTCTTGTTATTGGATTAAGATTTGTTAGAAGTCACTCAAACACTCTTGTTATTGGATTAAGACTTCAAAATCATGGATTTGTTACTTATTGGGATTTTGGGAGACTTTTTGGATGAAAATAGGCATAAGTGAAATCTCTCCCTTATAGGTGATATTTTGAGAGACTTGAAAATTTGTATAAATGGATATAATCCAAAGGCCCTCATTCCTCAGACCTATCCAACGACCAAATTCCACCCACAAAAAAATTTAAGAGACTTTATGAATGGAGTATGCTTCCCACTGGCTTCTACTGCTGTAAAAATTTGAGAGACTTTATGAATATATGCATAAAAATATTAGTACAGGTTTACTGGTCATTAGCTCTAAAAGATCTTTCGATCGTATTTCGTCAAGGCCCGAAATGCATATTAGATACAAATGACAAGTCAAAGCTGGGAGGAATATGGTTGCCTGGTGCAGTTTTAAATATGTGAATCATCCTAAAAAAGATGAAGATAGTGTGGTTGTTGTATTGAGAGATGAGGGTTCCGACGAGTTCCCTGTCAATCATTAGACAAAGTAATGTATGTTTTTGCTGATATCAGTCTCTGTCTTCTGATTTTTTGTAGTATAACTTCCATGTAAAAATGAAAAACCATTATCACTGTGGTTTACAGGCTTGTATCTAATGCTCTTGAAGGAATGTTTTCAAAGGGTGATGCAATTGCAATAGACATGCCGACGACAGTGACTGCAATTATCAGATACTTCTCATAGGATTTGTCGTTGTATCCATTGCTGACAGCTTTGCTCCGAAGGAAATTGCGACACGTTTGCAAGTATCCAAAGCTAAGGGAACCTTTGCTCAGGTCTTTTGATTAATTCCCATAGTGTGTATATGATCTAAAGGGTTCTTGTTTGGTTACAACGCTGGACTTAGATGATACTCTTTCAAAATATGAAGAGCTTCGAATAGAAATTAATTTTTTTAATTTTTATTTTATAATTGTTCAACTACTTATACTAATCCAGATATAAGAAACTGACAATCACTAATTATTTTTATTCCCACAAATAAGTGTCATGTTAACATGAGCTAAACTACATAATTAAAAAGTTGGTAGATGTTTTGAATTTATGATTAAATATTTTATATTTTTTTATCTCTACAAATCACATATATTTTCTAGAAATCCATTAAATTTGTATCTACAAGTCCCAAAGACTCTCTACAATTCTCTTTTAAATCACTGAAAAACTTTATACTTCCAGAGAATCTCCGGGAGTCACTAAAAATAGAAGTCTATAAAAGTCTATATAAATCTCATTTGACTACCTTCCTGTAATTTTCTAATTGATACTGTTGCAGTCATCAAAGCTCCAGAATGAGTAATTTGTTTGAATCTTAAAAGGATACTGATTCAGTCTGATTCCAAGGCTGTTATCTTGGCTTATAATTTGTTGGAATTTGTCTGTCAACATTTTGAATGACTCCAGTTTCGTCATGGATCCAGAGTAGTAAACTTCTCGGCTGGTATCCTGGCAAAGAAGGGGGTACCAATGCTTAGCAGCGGACAGTCTGTGGGGTGTAACAATAGACCTGATTTCTTGTTGCGATTGGAGTGCCAAATGAGTCTTACTTTAGATTTCTATAATTTTTATACTATCAACCAAATATATTTTTTTAAAGCTTTGGTTAAAACTTTGTGGTTAAAGCTTGGGTTTTTCTTTTGCAGTACAATTCTAAAAACGATTGAGTAAAAACATAAAAAGAGTAACTTTTATAAACTCCAGTCCAAAAAAAGTGATATTTTCATTTTTTTTTCATTTTTATCTGAAAATAAGAAGTTAAACTATTTTTTTTGGAGGTATAGATATTAATTTTAATCTTTTTTTTAATTTATTAAAATAAAAATAGAAAATTTTGAGGAAATATCATTACTTCGAAGAAAGGAAAAAGTTAAGTATTCTAACTCTTTTCTATGAAAATAGCCAATTATGCGATATATATATACTGATTAGAAAATCTAATTAAAACACGCTTTATTTTTATTTTTTTTGTTTTATCGTTTGTTTCCAAACTAAAAATATGATGGACCACTTGGTTTTATCTCCCGGCCACTTTTTAAATATCTGTTATATATATATGATTCTGCTTTCATGGCTATCTACGAATCAGATCCCGATCATTGGAGAGTTGGAAAAGAATTTGGCTACTTTATGCTTTCCTAAATATATGCTTTCTGCTTATAGGAAAAATATGCTGTTTTAAAACAAAGCTATATAGCTTGCTCATCTCAAAGATGCCCTAATTATATGCTTGGTTACTACTGACTACTGTTATTTGCTGTTGATAATGACTTGCATCTTTAACCCTTTAAATCTACGTATCCCACACACATTTCCATATTTCTTACATGCTCGTTGCGTAGAAATTTATGAGATGAGCAAATAATAAAAGGCTAGGCTTGAGCCCGTGTTACGTAGCGGGTATAGTTATTTGCACCTTTTAAATCTGTTATGTTTAAAAATTATTTGTATCTTTTTGTAATACTTTCTAACCAAGTTTTTATGGTTTCGTTATGAGGAATTTCACAATTTTTCAAAGCTAATCTTACCGAAAAAAATTCTTTGGTAAGAGATTGAGTCTAAGTTTAGAAAGAATATTTTAATATTAATTTTATTACGTACAAGTAAAACGTATATTTAAAATAAAACAAATAACGATGATGAAATTGATAGTTGCTCGTACTCGTATATGTTGGATTCACCTTTTTTTACAAAATAAAAAGCATATTTAAAATAAAATAAATAATGATGATGAAATTTATAGTTATCCGTACCCGTATGTGTTGGATTCCCCTCTTTTACAAAGATTGGTTAGTTAGAAATCACAATAAATATATGTATTTAGTTTTTTATCTTATTTAAGAATACAAATTTAATGGTGGCCGTTTATTAAAGAGAATTAAACGTAGATCGTCGATTTACGGTGTTTTCCATCCACTACATGTGACGTTGATCCGGTATAATTAAATATTGGGTATAAACGAAATGTAGTAATTTTAAAACAAAATAGCCAATAGGAGAATGAGTTTTTTTAATCCCTAAATATTTACAACAATAAAATTATGCTAAGTATTCTTATCAAAACTCTCATTTCACAAAAACCATAAAATTATAGTTTTCTTACCGTTTAATGTAGAAATTTTTTTTATCTAAACCTTTAAATCTTTAGATTATAAATTTCTCTTGACATATGCAAAACTATATATTTTATAATCTCCCTAAATCCATCAATTCTTTAAATCTCATCTAAATTTAAATAGTAAATGTAGGACATTTCTAAGACCAGATCAATAAAAAAAATAAAGAATCATCGTACTGATAACTGGCATTTAATTACAGTGGTCCATTCTAATTAGTTCTGGAAAGGTAGGATTTTCTTCAAAAAAAAAAAAAAAAAAAGTTAAAAAAAAAGAAAAGTTTTGGTTGTTTCGTAAATCTCTTATTATTAAATTCTTTCTAACATTGTCTTCGAGAAAGAAAGAAAGAATACACTACAAATGCCAAAGATGATTATGTTGACGAACGATCAGATCAGAGCCAGAGGTGCGTCTACCAGAAATGAACCAGGGATGTACGACAGTTTTCTTATTAAAACACAAACACTACCTGACTAGTGCCAACTCTAGACCCCTCTTCTTCGCCGTCCAAACTGGACGTACCGTATAAGCTGGGCTAAAGAAAAAGAGAACCAAAGCCTTAGGGTCAAAAATCCCTCTATAAAAATATTATTATTATTTTTTTATTTTAATCTAAAAATAAATTAAGTATAGTAATTTTTTTTTAAAATAAAGAAAGTATAAAGTATAGATATTAGTAAGATTTTTCAAGTGGAATATTTAGTTTTCCTATATATTAAGGAATTCAGGTTCAAATATTATTGATTAGTTGGCAAACTTTGTGTTGCATGTGTATTCTGATTTTGGTAGGGGATATGGAAGAATTGTGTGTGGGATCTGATGAGATTTTATTTAGCATCAGTAACCCTTCAATATATGCAAGAACAGG
Organism: Papaver californicum; assembly: GCA_023531435.1. Classification (NCBI taxonomy): domain Eukaryota; kingdom Viridiplantae; phylum Streptophyta; class Magnoliopsida; order Ranunculales; family Papaveraceae; genus Papaver; species Papaver californicum. The sequence continues at coordinate 422,116 of JAJJMC010027418.1, read as the reverse complement.
ATAGGACCCTCCATCCAGTACGTACTAATTGCAACCCTACTTCTGGAGGAACGTGTTACCTTATCAGATTATCAAGATTTATGACTACACACTGCCTAGCACAGCCAGTACACTCAGATTCTCACTGGAACTGTGAAAGAAGAATAGATACAAAGATTTGGATTTGGGAGAACATTACCGGGACGACTCTTAATTCGGCGCATATACATGGAAAGAAAGACATTGACTGTGAGAAATAAGAAAAAACGCAAGGGGAACACGATTCTTCAGGTACAATGAAAACCTTATAATATAGCGCGTTGAGACCAATCGATACCTCGAGTCTCTTTCTAGGCCTAAGTAAAATTTAAAATGGAAATTTATCGACTCGACGGATGATAGAGACGTAAGGGAAAATTATATGCTTACATTTCCTAGCTATTGGTGTTATGTTGTATGTATTTGTACGTGTTGCATTTGTTCTATTGAGGTGAGTAATGAGGTCTGTTTGGGTGGGGAAATTGTCATGTTATAGGGTCTCTCCGCATTTCTTACGTCTTATATAGTAGTTGTCCCTTTTGATCTTCAATAGGATTCTTCTCTATTGATCAGAATGATAAAACAGATGAGATTTTATGTTGAAAGTCATTATACTGCTCATGTTGTCAAGTGTTTGACTTAGTTGAAAGGGTCACTATGCCGGTCAAAATCTTCTAAAAATAGGGTTGTAGTCGACTGTTCTTCACATAATGGGGTTCCATTCTATCAATATATAATAATATTTGAACAGTCGACTACAACCCTATTTTTAGTGTTTATATTGTAAGCAAGTTGGTGATCTATCAACCTTCGTCTCCCCGTTTCTGTTTCTTCAGGTCGTTTGTCGTCTATTCTTTTGCCATAGTCCAAATATATATATATATATATACACGATTGTATGATCATACTGATGTTAATTGTCTCGACTTTCAGACATATGCACTGGGAATTAGAAGTTCTATGTAAAGACCTTATTTAGACATTTAGTTATAAAGGGTGATATATGTGGTAAGGATAAGACTTTTTATCTTATAAATATTCTTCAACAATATAAGGTCTTAATTCTAAGGTTTTATACGTTGAAGTTCAAATAAGATTTTCTCTAAAACTTTTTATAATCCACTCTAAGTCATCACTCTTACTTCGTAAGATCTAATCATTGATGATTTTTTTTATATGGGTCTAAATTCTATGTAACATAAACTTTTTACAGTTGCTGAAGATGTTCTTATTGTCCATTCAAATACAAATTTATTTTAGAGAAGTATTTTGATTAAAATCATTACGATTGTGGACAGTTAGTTTGCGCATCTATTTTGCCTTTATAAGCAAATTTGTGACCATACCAACAAAAATCATTAGATATTATAATGAAATAATTTAATTAGGTGGTAGATGCATGTGTTATAATTAATTTTGACAAAATTAGAAAAGAAAGTAATTTGGTAGAAGACATTTTCTTAGTTCGAACTAATTAGCTTTTAACAACCTAACAAACATGAACAACATATGAAACAGATTAGGTATATTATCTCCCTTGGTTAGAGGAGTTGTGTTTAAGAATTGCCGTGTTTCCATCCAACGAATCATCATTGAATAAGGCACATACATTGTACCCCTCAAGAACCTGTAAAAATGCATTATTATCTGCTATAAAAAACAACGGACGACTTATTTTTAACATAGCAAGTCACCCAGTTTTTTTTGTTTTTTTTAACTCGTGCTATTAAGCGCACGAGTGCACAACAAGCACAAACAGCCAGATTTTCTATCGTAGAGTTGTGCCAATAAATGTAATATTTGACGTGTTGAGGTACATGTTCATGTCCACATGAACTAACACATAGAATTATATATATATGAGCAACTAATTTGAAAACCTGCCGGACTGTTTGAACTTGCTTTTGTATATACTTTTTGCTAGGCATGATTTGGTTTAGTAGATTGATTTTTATTTTGATCGATGGTTTTGGTACAACACTTATGAAAAGACTTCTGATTTAAGCAAAAAATAGAGTACTTTAAGTCTTTAAAATATACAAGAACAATTTGATTCTTCTTTTTTAATTGTTTGTTAGCATTAAGATTCAAGAAGAAACCAAAGAATCAGAGTACAAAATATATATGCTAAACCAATAAAGAACTAAAATAGTAGTAGAATGATTAGTTTAATAAATCTAACTAATCCCTTACATAAAACTACACAATTTCCAAGTTAGCTGAAATATTATTATAAAATAATACTACTAATATCCCTTGGTATAATATCATTTCAAAGATTATTCATTTCTAAAATGATAAATTTCCATACAAAAATGATAAGATGTGAACATTGTCTTCCAGATAATACAAACTAACCAAAATCGAGAAAACGTCCCTAAATCCCAGCTTCGTTTAGAGGGGTATTTTTATCCTTCAATCATAATAATAATTCTAATCTAAAATTTTATAATTAACTTCTATCCTCAAAAAAATAAATTAAATTAAATTTTATTTCATCTTGATTACAATCAAACAAAAAAACTTAATATAACTGATATCATGTGATATAACGGTGAAGTTATTGGATGATGATACCAACAATTTAAATTCAAAACTGATTAGTGCCAAATTCGATAAAAAAAATATCCCAGTAACTTAAGATTACCATCTCCAAAATAATACCATAAATCCAATGGAGGCATACTTGTACCAGTAATTAAATCCAATGGAGGCATATTTGTAACAGGAATTGAAGAGTACCCTAATCCATTACATACCCCTAAAATAGTAGTGAGATTTGACGGTGGTGGTGGGAATAATAATAAAAGACAACAAATATTATGATAGGGTCAAAAAGGAATCTATCCATCCATCTTTTGGTTCCTGGTGATTTCAGTGGTCTAGTTAGTTTAGGGTTAATTTTGAGGATCTAAAAATGTCAGTGCTCTAGTTACCTTAACCACAAGGCACTACTACTAACTATATGGTTAAGTTAGGGTTTTCTTAACTCAATCTTTCTTGTTTTCAACTACTTTAATGGAATTAGGGTTTTTGTTTGTCTGAGAAATAGACAGTGAGATTTGGGCCACCACACCACCACCACACATGCCTCATGCTGTTGTTGTTTTCTCTTTCTCTCTTACAATTAAATAAGTAAAAACAAAAATGTCGTGATGCTGACATGGCATGGCATGGCATGGCGGGATCATTAAACCTTGTTTCACGGAATAGATTAAATAAATAAATATAAAGTTTAAAAAAAAAATCCAAGAAAATTCACTCTCATTTCTTTCTTGCTCTATTGTCTCTCTCTTACTTTGTTTCTCTCCCTCTTGAAAATCGAGATATGAGCTATTAGAAACCCTAAATTTTCTAGGGTTTGGTTTTATTTTGTCCTAAAATTAGCTCCGCAAGAAAACAGTCTCACTCAAAATTGTAAATAGATCTTTCAGGTTTTGAGAATTTGGCAGCTGTGGGAATTAAAAAAAGAGAAGATCATTTTTTTTTTCATCTCAAATTTCAGTCTACAACAACAATAACAACAGTACTGTTCTAAATTCCAATCAGGTTGGTACCAGTTCAATCTTTTTTCATTTTCTGTATAATAATTCTTTCTCTTGATAGTTCTAAAATTTTCATTTGATTAAATTTTATGGGATTTTTTTTTGGGTCAAAGAGGTGTGAGTTTTAATTTGAGAAACTGAAAGAGATTGGATTTTTTTTCTTTCATATATATGTGTGAATTAGGTTAAGTGAATTGAATTAAGATATAGATACACTCATTTCTGAGCTGGGTTTTAATTAAGATGGTTTTCATTTTAATTAAATATAACAACTGTAACGTTTTTTAGCTGTAAAAAAACGTTTTTTTAATGTAATTAGGGTTTACTTAGTTGTTAGGTTTTTTTTGTTGGTATTTAGCTCTAGATTCTGCCTTAACTGCGTTATTGCATGATAAAGTTTAGATACATGAGATAAAATGGTAGATATTGAAGTGTATATAATGCTGTAAGCTTAAAAGAACGTTATTTTATGTGAAGAACTATAATTTTAAGATATGGGTTTGCTTAAACTTGATTATATTCAAGTTTTTGACGTTAGTTTTTGAAGTAATTTTGCAATTAGTGACCTTGGGATTAAGTAAGAAACTAGATAACTGATTTGTGTATTGTGGATTGCGTGTTATTCGATTTGCTTATTATAGCTTGGTGATCATTGTACATATACATTGTTTCTTATATGCTTGAATAAGGAAGTTCTTTTTAGTTACATGCATCTATACATAGTCGACAAGGTTTGCTCTATATATGAACATTATCAACATGGAATTACAACCGAATTATTAGCGAAGAATTTCGTATAGGAATCACCTTGGTTAATTACTTGCAGTAACAAGTAACAACCCCAAATGGATACATAGTAAGTTTTCTTAAACTTGAATCTTTTCATATTCTCATGTAAGTTGCATTTCCCAGGCTAGTGCATGTCTTATATGTGCTACTGCAAAATGCATGCTGCCACAGTAGTTGCCTAGTTGGGAAACAATGTATTTGTAAGGCATGCACATGTTGTTGAATGGTTTATACTGTGCTGCTGCAATTTACAGCGGCTATGCATTTCCCATTCACTGGTTTAGGCTGAACTGTTCTACTCTATATATGGATTGGATGAATGAAAAGTCTCGTACGTAATGTGCACCCACTGTTAAAGCAGGTGCACAAAGAGGCGCTTGAATAGGTAGAGCGATCTCGTGCGGCAAATTTTGATGACTGTATTTTTTCTATTTTTTGAAGGTAATTAATATTTTAGCCCTCTGAATGAGCATTTAATTTTTAGGGTAAACAATGTGTAGGGATACACTGCATTTCTGGGATTTCGAATCTTTTTGCTTCCTTTATAAGATGGAGGAGAGGAATATAGGAGATAAATTGTGCGAGGAGTGATTCACCTTTTTGTCCAAATCTAGCATTATCTTTTACTCAAGTTGAGGATCTATGGCGCCGCATGTCAACGTTGAGAAGAATGGAGGATGTGGGCACTTCACTATGCGGTAAGCCTCAAGTTTTTATATATGCATATATCATATATGTTCAGAATCTGCGAACTTTTCTGGACGATTCATATTGTGTAAACATTTATGTTATGTGTTGATTCAATATTCACTTTCAATCCAAGTTGTTTCGCTCAGTAAGACAATCAGTTTTCCAGGGGTGTCAGGATCTAAAAACAGTATGGCTATTTCATTGCTCTGAAATGATATGATTCTTCAGTATATTCGTCATCGTATTTCCATGCTTAGGGAGGGTCTTTTCCTTCTCAGATTTCCTTCATCTATTTTTATTTTTTATTTTATTTTAATTTTTAGCTTATTTCGGGTTTTTTCTTCTTCTTCTCTCGCTTGTTTGCTTCTCTGTCACTGTGTGTGTGTGCATTTTCTCATATGTACTTTTGTGCAACAAATTTGCTGATTACTAATACAAAGGTGATTAACCCTAGAGACGGTAACAAGGTCGGAAAAGTCGTTTCTCGATTATGCCCCTAAAATTCGATAAAATAAAGAAGTAAATATGTCGTCTTAATTCCGACTTATGGTTACTCACGGTAATTAACCACGGTATTATTTTTTCAAAATGACCCTTGTCCTCCCTCTTGTGTTGGTCTCTTGTAAGGTTTCTCTTAAGAAATTATTTTTGTGTTGTGGGCTTGTGGAGTTTAAAGTAGCATCTTTTATCATTTTGCTTTCATTGTTCGTATTATTGGTAAAAATAAGAAAGATAATAACAACATTTTGTTACTTGTTGAGCTTATAGAGCGGTATAGGTGCATTAGGATTCATCTTGATCCAAATGATTGAGTTGGTGAAGAATGTCTTAAGGTGGTTATTTCTTAACAAGTTTATTTTTTTCACGAGTGCAGTGGATATTGTCTTGAGCAACGCAAGAAAGATTTGAAGGCTTGTTGGCCATTTTCTCGAGGAAAACAAGCAATGCTACTTCCTCCTATGCCTGCTCCTGATTTCAAATATTGGCGCTGCCAAAATTGTACTGGTATAGAAGTTGGTAAGGTTCCTGATTCTCACAGTGATGCCATCTTCCCGAGCCATGCTGAAGCAGCTAAGTCGCCTTCTGGTTTGCAAAGCGCATTCAAAGGCAACAATTTTGGAGGAAGAAAGGGGAATGATGAACACACACCTTTAGATTTGAATGTTGACCCATCGTTATCTAGTTACAGGAAAGGAATGGAGGCTGTAGCAGTTTACCCTGTTGGAGATGGTATGTATACTTTTTTAGATATTTTTCTAATCTCTTAAGCGTCTTCGGAGAATATAAAATGGATCTTGACTTATCTCTTCTGGCTTTGTAGATAACTGGTCATGTACTGAGTGTGGTGCTAATGCAGGAGAAAATGTGAACCAGTTGACTGAGCTTTCCCTGGTTGTGCCAGACGTTAAGGTTAGTCTGACAGTAGACATAGGTGGAAGTGAACCAGGTTTGCTAAAAAAGCATGGAATTCATTCAACTGTTTCTGGAGCTGCTATCGCCTCCCGATTTGAAAATCTTGACATCGATGGTTCTAAACAAATTTCTGATGTTGGTTTTGATGCTCGATTCTCGAAAAGAGAAGGGAAACAAAACTCTGAAATCTGCAGTAGTAATGCTCGTACCAAATCTGACAAACAACTTGGCAAGGTATTAACAGATTCGGGAATAAATGTGTTTTCTGATGTGGGTAGCCATAAGAGTGAGGCTCCAAATCCAGTCAAAGATCAAACTGCTAGACTTCGTCCAAAAGAAATAGACGAGGGTGAGTCTGATCTATTCGGAGGGAATGATGTGAACTTAATCAGAAATGCTCCTCGTACCGAAGAACTTCCCAGTAAAAATATTGAAGTTTCAGGTGGAACTTGGCAGAAAAAGAAACCACAAAAAGTGCGTTTAATGAGTGACATTCTAAGCAGTGGAGGCGGGGTCATATCCGGCAAAGATAGTGTTTCTGTCAGAGAAACCATCCCTGATAATAGGGTGATGGAAATTTCTCATGCTAAAGGGATAGATTTAAATCTGGATCTGTGTAATCAGGGGTGTGTCGAAGGAAATGACAAATCAGTTGTTCCAGACAATAAAAGGAAAAGGACTAAGATTTCTCAAGAAGAGGACCAGCTGCCTACTCTGATGAATTTTGCAGAACATGCACGTGAAGCAGATACTAAAAATGCTTACATTTTAGATGTTAATTCTATAAATTCCAGAAGTCGTCTGACGAAACACATTAATGATGGAAAGCTTACTTTGTCTCAGAAGAAACAGAAGAGGCCCAGGATTGAAATTGGCCAATCTTCTACAGCGACGCAAGAGGATGCACTTGTTGAAGCTGGAGCTGAAACGGCTCCTTCGAAGCCAAAAAGAAATGCACTCTCTAGAACTGGACTAGATATTGATATGAACAAAGATTTCTCTCAGCTTCAAGATGCTAACTCTTTCTTGATGTATGGCCCAGAAGGCATCTCAGGGAGAGCCCAGTTTTTAGGGAGAGATACAGAAAATTACCATACCCCATCTGCAAAGTCTCCTTATCCAGGGTTCACTGCAGGATTCGTACAACAACGTCTAGATCACAATTTGGCTACTAATAAGAAAGTTATCTCAAGTAAGAAGCAGAATAGTTTGCCCCAGGTTAAAGGTGGAGGCGAAATGCATCAAGCTAAAAACTTCGCTGTTTCTTCAAAATTCCAATCCAAGGTAACAAAGTTTTCTCCAGTTACTAACATAAGCTGTATTACTTTAATATATGACGTTTATATTTGGTATTTATTTTGTGTCATCCGATTGAAACATCCGAGTCACTTAGTGTTAGGGATCACTACAAGGTACACTGAATTACATGTGTAAGTAAGATTCATGTTGGCTTATATGCGAAGACTTTAATTTAATATTTGACTGTCAATATTGGTAGCAACCCTAAAGATCTAAAACTTTTTGCTTTGAGCAAGATATTACCAAAACTTCAAATTGGAAAATTATGTTTTGTTTTCTACCCTTTTATTTATGAGTAACTCATTTGACATTGATGTAATATTCCCAGGTACCGTCTGGCATGTACAACAGTAAGAGCAGTACTGTTAGTCATGGAGCACGGAACATCTCCAAGACACAGAATAATGACAGTGTCCACAATGCATCCCAACAAGCAGCTTTTGATGATATCCCTATGGAAATCGTTGAACTAATGGCTAGGAATCAGCACGAAAGGCGTCTTAGTGGCGAAGGGAGTACTCAGAACTTCACGTACTCATCAAGAACAGAAAACACAAAAGATTCTGATGCTAACAGGACAGTTATTACCGATATTCTTGGCAGTGAAATGTCAAGAATATTGTATGAGAAGAACTATGGATTTAGGAAGGATAGTTTGAGCAATGAAGGGAATAGCATGTCTTCAAAAGGTAGAGCTGTGATACCAAACAAGGAAAAAGCCGATGGTTTCCTATTTCCTGCAGTCAACAAGAACAAAAACATCAATTTCAGTTTGAGCCACCCAACACAATGCGCTCATGGCTCATTGGGATTTCCACCAGTTTCACAGAATCATGATCAACCACCAAGAGGTTTTCCGTTTTCTGCTAGAGGTTCTTCCAGCATAAACTATGATCAAAATCTCAGCTGGCAGGAAGACATGCTATACAGTAATAGATTTTCTGCCCCTTTACGGCCATCATTGGAGGCACATCAGATGCCTGAGAAAGGTTCAGGCAAAAGTTCGAGTGGAAAAGACCGTCATGCTTGGTCTCCAGTGGTTCCAAACAATGCCCCTCTTAGAGTCAATGGCCCCGAGATGTTTGTTGCTGAACCTAGCAAGTTGAAAAATCCTTCTCAATGCTCTGAACCTTCACACAGAGGAATCTTCTATAGAGATCATGATTTGCCATTTGTTGATCCAAGTAATATCCACCTTCAGAAGCAGGAAAGGAATTACTGTAACAAGACCAAGGGAACAAATTCCGATCTTCAGTTTTTGGGTGCAGGAAGGGGTGATGGCAGTCATTCAAAGAAAATGGGGCCGCTGGATATGTATAGCAGTGATCAGACTATACCAGCGATGCATTTGCTCAAACTCATGGATGCAGGTCAGAATTTTAATAAACAGTCACCCTATCCCACCGCTGTTCATCAAAAAGATTCGTCTAGTTTTGAGAAAGAACGATCCAAGACCTTGATGCCCCCACCCTCTTCTAGACTGTTAAATTCTGTTGAACATTTTCCCCCAGTTCTGAATTTCAGTGCAGTTGCTTCATCACAGAAGAATGCAGACTCTGGGATGATCACAGGGTCGGAAAATAAATTTTGGGAATTGTTGTCTTCTTCCTCCCTCGGAGCTCATGAAGAACAAGCAAAAAGAAAGAGTTCATCTACACATCCCAGAGTTTCGAAATGTAAAAGTCCAGTTTCTCTGCAAAATTTAGGGAAAGGTCTCTCATTGGCTTCTAATTCTGTGCCGTTCATGGGACAGACTAAAGAAATAGGACAAACAAAAACGAAAAATCCAGTTGCACAACCAAGAGTCCAAGGATCAAGCAGTTCAGGTAAACACCATGCATATGTTACTCCTACATTCTATTTCTTGAACAGATCCGCATCTGTTTCCAATTCAACGCCGCTCAAGGGACAGTCACAAGAAATAGTAAATCCCGTGGTCAATGTCGAATCAGAGGTCTACAGTACAAGAGAGAGAAACTTGCCTGTAATTGGAAATCCTGGCCCGAGTTCGATCAACAGAAGTGAGAGAAACTTTCCTGTAATGGAGAATTTTGGCCCTTGCTCTATCAACAGAAATCCGGCTGATTTTTTTGCTCCAGGACCAGAAAACGAGTACATGTTATCAGGCAAAGACTTGAGACGTAGAAGCCCTTCACCAGAACCCAGAAGCCGTTCATCCTCCAAGCCAAAAACAAGCAATCAAAGTCCCATTAAGCGACATAAGACAACTAATCCAGGATATCCGTATCGTTGAATTCCAAGGAAGTGTTTCAGAGCATTACAAACTTTACTGGAGTGACTAATACATGGAATTGTGGAAACTGCTTGATTTAGACAAAGGAATGGTTGGTTGTCACCCGCAATAATCGGCGTTGGCTACTTGAAGACAAAGGTGCTTACAACCACCATATTGAAATGCAATAGTTGATGCTCACGTTTTGAGAAGTATAATCTATAGAGGTATTTATCCTATAAACAATCACATATCTCAACTTTGTAAATAAAAATACCCTATATTTTTGCTCATGAAAAGTGTGAGAAATAAGACTTGAGTTATGTCACCTCAGGTTTCTTTTTCTAGTAATAAGCATTAAATCAGAAATGTAAACTAGAAATGGTTTATCAGGTTATGCTATTTGGTTATACTTGATGTTTTGTATATCTCATATCTCTAATAGAGGCTCTGAAGTAGGTCTGGCCCTGTCTTCTTGTGACTGCTATCATCTTAACTGCAGAATTTGGTAATCTTATACTCTGTATCTATAGCAATTGATGCTCTTCTTTATACTCTGAGCAGAATATGTATACAGCTTAACTGCAGAATTTGGTAGTCTAAGGTTTGTGCTTTTGTGCAGAAGTTATTTTTTCTGAACCTTGAGATTTACAAATAGCCAAGTAGGAAACATTTTCTCACTAAAGTTTCAGCCATGTTTGACCACCAGCAGTGGTTACTCAAGGTTGTTGTTACATCGCTCTCATGCAAGCTATCCAGAAGAGAATTTAGCAAACATACTTCTCACAGAGAGATCTAGAAGTAAAAACTTATCTAGTTTATACAAAATGGACAATGTAAGAGAATGAATGCCCAGAAAAACTAAGTTTCACCAGAAAGATACAGACAGACAAAGCAAGACATTTTCCATAACATATATATCCTAGCCCAAGAGAACGATAAATTCCCTTCTGCCCCAACCGAGATAGAGTTCAATAACCAATTTGTTAGAAAAAGTTTTACACCATCATAGTCCCAAAACAAAAAGCTATTACACAAAGTACCCTAAGCATGTTAAGTGGTTGCTTCTTCATGTGACATCAGTCCTCCAAACCCTGCTTGAGTGGCCTAAGCAGCACAGCCTCCACACATCACAGTCCTGCACATATATGAACTGAAAAATGTGAATTGTGTTGCAGTGCCTAAAATGCACATGCATCAGTTTATTACTTAGCCAATTAGTAGAAAGCTAAGCTTCAATAGTTAAAAGATTTCTAATAAACATTCAGCTTTCCTGAATTTGTTGCATATATAAGCACCTATTGTATCCCCTAATTTTTTTAATTTTGGTTTGTGGTACTGAAAATAGACTAATCTCCAGGGATTCTATGCACTTGTACATACTTCTGTTTGTTTGAAGCCACCATTGTAGCATACAACTTTAGAAACCGTATTCATCATCATGTAAACTCGAAATATTCTAACCACTTAGGTAATCGTCACGTAAACTTGAAAGATTCTAACCACTTACACAATTGAGCGACTAGTACTTCTTCGCCGTCGCATCTTTGGCATTTCCTTCCTTTTAGGAGGTTGCAAAACAGCCTTGATAGCAGTATCAAAAACAGCTTTGATATTCTGGGAGATGAAAATGAAGGCATCATAAGCTTAGTTTTTGCCAGGAAATGAAAATGATTGTGCGCAAAACGAAGTAATGAAATAGTCGGCGAGAATTAAAGCCTTTCTTTTTTTTTTCTTTTTTTTATTTTGGCGGTGAGAATCAAGACATTCTTTCTACCTGTTGGGTTTTTGAACTGCACTCAATGTAAGCTGCTGCACCAATTTGTTTCCTCAATTCTTCACCCTACACATGACATTTTCAACCACTTCAGCATCACATTAGGATTTCAATTTCAAGTGCTTAGGCACAAGGAAAAGAACACTAATCAATAGAAAGAGATTCTATATGTGGTACCTGAGCAGATGTTATTGCACCATAATCCATATGATCATTCATATATTCTCTGTTATCGCGAAGATCTGTAAACACAACACTGAATTATAACAGAAAATGCTGAACTAAAAACAACATGAAACGCGAACTAACCTAAAATACCGATAAGGAATGAAATATTACTGACTGCCACACAAGTTATAAAATCAATCAAAGCATTTTTCACCAGACTTACCTAATTTTGTACCCACAAGAATAATTGGAACATTGGGTGCAAATCGCCGAAGTTCAGGCATCCACTGTTAAAAACCAAGAACATTAGTTACTTCAGGTGGACAACGATTTCTAAAAGTTCGAGCATTCAGATACACATATATATGTTGTATCCTTATGGATGTGCACAGGGTGACTGACCACCCTCCTATGGATGTGCACAGGGTGACTGACCACCCTCCTATGGATGTGCACAGGGTGACCTTCCCTCGGTTCGCGAAACGACAAATATTAACTCTATTGACAGTTGACACTACAATTTTCAAGCTTCAAGTCAAAAAAGTAGCAAATTTTTTTCAGATATAGAGCCTTTAGTTTGAAATGAAAGTGACCCACTTTTTTGTCCAAGACTACTTTAATTTGAATTTTGAAATGAAAATGACCCATCCTAAACAAAAGAGAAGTAAAAAAGAAAACCAGAAATGAAGAATACCTTTTTGAGAACATTTTCATAGCTAGCTCTACTGAGTAAAGAGAATGCCAAAACAAAAATGTCAGCTCCTCTGTAACTCAATGGTCTCAATCTGCTATAATCTTCTTGACCTGCAATTTTGAGTCAAACACAAAGGACATAAATGACAATTAAGTAATAGGATGAGCATGAAACCCTAGAACGAGTGCAGTATGATGAGGGGGGATTGTATTAACCTGCAGTATCCCATAATCCCAAGTTGACAATGTTTCCATCAACAGCCACATTTGCACTGAAGTTGTCAAAAACTGTGGGCACATAATCCTGCACCCCAAAAAAAAAAACATAAAACCCATTAATTTAAGGCAAGAAACTTAGGATTCACAATCATTTATTAATAAATTTTGGAAAAAAACACAAGTCACCCATCATTTCAATTTTCAATTTTCAAAAAAAAAAAAAACATCAAACAAAAAAACAAGTAAAATGTACTAATTTTTTTCAACTACTCTACAAACCCAATGGAAATAGACATGATAGAGAACAGAGAAAAAGTTTGAGATTTTAGAGACTTAGCTCAACTTAAAGAAGTTAAAGAAGCAAAACATGAAAAGTACTTACAGTAGGGAACTTGTTACTAGTATAACAAATGAGCATACATGTCTTCCCAACTGCACCATCTCCAACTGTTACACATTTTATGAACTTTGATGCACTCATCATCTTTTCCTTCCTCTCTAGCAAACAGTTGATACAAAAACAGTACTACTTGAGTCTAGCAGCAGCTCTCTCTACCTCTCCCACAACACTGTCTCTATGTGTTTGAATGGACAAAGAAGAAGAAAACAAATAGTAGAGTGTACTCAAGAAAGACACAAACAAATTAATATTTAATTTTCCAAGATTTCCCAATAACAAAAGAATAGTACTCCCCAACAAGGAATGAGGTTGAAGTAATAACAATAAATAGAGCAAAAACAAATACAGATGTCTTACTCCAGTCCACGTTGGTTGACCTAAATAATGGCAGGTGCCCTTTTCCTTTGGGCATCAGTCTATTTTTTTTTTTGACAGGAAAACCGAAATCCATTTATAGAAAAGAGGCCTACATAGGTCTATAGTTAATTGGGTGTGGAAAGGGGAAGGATCACTCTAATTCTTTCCTGCCCTCTCTGAACGAGCTAGATTAGCTATAGAGTCCGCTATCTTGTTTTCTTTCCTATGAATGAAAGTTAGGTTACAAAAGGGAAATAACTTTAAAAGTCTTTTACAATCAAATATTAAAGCATGGCAGGACCAAGGGCTAGAAGTCGAGATGTCATTCACGTCGTCAATGAGCGTCTTTGCATCTCCCCGAAACAAAATTTGACTCCAACCTTGTTCTTTCGCCCAGATAAGGGATTCTCTTAAAGCCAGAGCTTCCGCTTGATGACTAGATCCGACCCTGGCCACCTTTGAAAAACCTGCAATAAAAGAGCCCTTTGATGTCCGGGCTACTGCTCCATATCCCGCTACAAAGTCAGAAACATAATAAGACCCATCAAAATTTATTATCACATAGTCCTGATTTTTTGATGCCCAATTGGAAGTAGAGCCTTGTTCGGAGATAATGGCCTTTCTAGTATGTTGTATTTGATTTGCTTTGGTTTTTGAGAGTGGCTCTGAAGTATTTATATGTGGGGTTTGGTTGGTATTTGTGCTAGGAACGGTTATGGACTGTGGGTGAACATTTGGAATGTGGCGATTGCCTTTACCTATCGAGAGGATATTTTGGGTGCCGTGTGGCTGTATAGTGGAGTTGGGGGTGATGTAGTTGTGGGTGGGAGGGTAGTTTGGACTAATTTGGGCATTGTGGATGGGATTTAAGATTTGGTTTTTGGGGGAGACCGTAGTGTTTGCTATGGTGGAAAGGACCGGGATTGGATTGGGTTTTGCTTTATCAAAAATAATGTCACACCTATGTTTCCAAATTCTCCATAGAATATGAGCGATATAAGCAATCAGTTCTGTATCTTTGAAAGATATAAAGCTGTTATGCTTATGCCACGAATTTATCCACTCAGAAATGCAGTTATAGGTCAGCATATTCGCATATAAATTGGGCCAGAGGGTCTGCCAGACTCTTTTAGCTAGGTCACAATGTATAAACAAGTGTGTGTTAGTTTCTTCGTGCTTATTACAGACAGGGCACCTTTGATCCATAGCATCCAAATGTTTAAAGATTTTACTTTTGGTTTTTAATGTTTGTTTCACGATTTTCCAAATGAAGAGGTTTATTCTATTTGGGGTTCGGATTTTCCAGATGTTCTTCCAGACCCCAGAGTTCACTTGGCTGATTCTAGCAAGTGGAATGGAGTTTTGGACTAGATTTTTATAGGTGGAGGCAACAGAGAAGGACCCATTTGTAGTGAGACCCCAACCCATTTCGTCCCGGACTTCGGGGAGAAGGGGGATGGTCATTATTTCTTCAATTTGGAGACCGGTAAACAGGTTCCTTATTGTCGAAATTTTCCAGGAATGGGAATCGTGATCAATGATCTCACTAACCCAAGTAAGACCCGAATTTTTCTGGCTTTTCGGTCACCTCGTTTGGTTTCATGCTTTTAAGCTAATTATATTCCCAAATTTTGACTTTTGTGCCGTCTCCAATGGACCAAAAATGATGTTCCCGAATTATACTTATGCCTTTTAGGATACCCTCCAGATCCAGGTATCTCTAGAGTGTTTTTGGACGGTCAAGGGGTTGGAGTTAGGGAAGTAGCGAGCTTTTAAGATTTTGCCCAAAGATCAGAATCATTTTGGATTAATCTCCAAGCCAGTTTAGTAAGCATCGCTTCGTTGAATAAGTTTAGATTTTTGAAACCTAGACCACCCATACTTTTTGGCTGGCATAGGGAATCCCACGCCTCCATCGAGTGACTCCTTACGTTGCTTTTGCCAGAATTCCAATAGTTCCTTTGGGTTTTATCCATGGCATTTATTGATTTTTTTGGGATGGCTAAGCAACCCATCTGGCAGTTGGGAAGGGTATTTATGACCGATTGGATCATGGTGGCTCTTCCGGCTTGAGAAAGCATTTTCGACTGCCATCCTTGAAGTCTGAGCTCCATGCTCTTCAGGATGGATTGGAAGGTTAGAGTTTTAAATCTGTTTCTGAAGAGAAGAAAACCTAAGTATTTTTCTTCAGCCGTCATTTTGGGGATGTCGAGCCAGTCTCCTAGCGCATCCTGGAAACCTTCTTCAATATTTTTGCTACAAAAAAACCCCGATTTGTTGAAATTTATGCATTGACCACTGGATTGACTGAATTCAGCTAGAATGGACAAGAGGTTGTTTATTTCCTCCTGATTTGCCTTTATGAAGATCAGGCAATCGTCTGCGAAAAGAAGATGAGAGACTGGAGGACCAGACATATATATTTTCATCCCGCTAATGAAACACATGTCATTTGCGCTGTCAATCATTTTTGATAAGGCCTCCATGCATATAATGAACAGGTACGGGGAGAGAGGGTCCCCTTGTCTTATGCCTCTAGCGGGCTTGAAAAATTTGCATGGCACTCCATTTAGGATAATAGAATGAGTGGCAGTGGATATGCATTGATTTATAAGACTACACCATTTTTCCGAAAACCCCATTTTTTTCATGATAGCTAGATAAAGGACCATTATATCCCGTCGAAAGCTTTACTCATGTCAAGTTTTATTCCTAATCTACCCATATGACCGGTTTTCCTTTTCATGGCCTCGACCATTTCTTGGGCTATGATCACGTTATCATGGATGTTTCTGGAAGGTATGAATGCCGATTGGGCAGGGGAGATGATTCTGTTTAGGATAATTTTTAGACGGTTGGCCAGGATCTTGGATATTATTTTGTAGATGGTGTTGCAAAGGCTAATGGGTCTGAAATCGGCTGGGGTTTGGGGAATCTTGGTTTTGGGTATGAGAGAGATGTAAGTATTATTGAACTCTTTTAGGAGGAAACCAGTTTTGAAGAAAGCTTTTGTAGCTTTTATGACATCCTCGCCAACAATATCCCAGTTGTGACGATAGAAACCATCTTGGAATACATCCGGACCAGGACCTTTCCAAGGTTTCATACTATTAACCACAGTATTGATTTCTTCCGAAGACGGAACCTCAGTCAGGCGATCATTTTCCTGGATGCTGATCACAGGTTTGAAAAGTTGGACAATATTAGGTTCTATGAAATTGTGGCTTGTGGAGCTTATTTCCTCGAAATGCGAGGTTAGGAGGTTTTCGAGATCCTATCTTTTTGTGATCCACTGGTCATTGTTGTTTTTTAGGCTCACTATATTGTTTGTTTTTTTCCTATGATTTGTGATGGAATGGAAGAGCTTTGTGTTTCTGTCGGCGTCTTTGATAAAATATTCCCTTGATTTCTGAATCCAGAAACTTTCTTGGATATCATACCAATATTCAAGCTCATTTTCAATGAATTTTTGAGTTTTCCGGTCACTCTCTCTAGTGCTGTCCCTTAGGTGCAAGAGTTTCCCTCCTAAGGTTTCAATTTTTTCTTCAATTTTCCCAAAGGATATTTTTTTCCATCTCTGGAGAGCATATTTGGTGTTTTTAACTTGGTTTTTAGGGTATATTGCTCTGAACCCTGCTTAGAGGAGTGCCAACTCTCAGCTATAGTAGGTTTACAAGACTCTACTTTCTGCCAACACTCATAAAACTTAAAATAAGTTTTAAATTTTTTTTCCCTTACCTCTGTTTCTAGGATAATGGGATTGTGGTCCAATCCTATGCAAGGAAAGTTTTGAATGATGGAAGTTGGGAACTGGGACTCCCATTCCTGATTGACCAGGCCTCTATCCAATCTTTTGAAAATTAAATTCTCATTTTCCCTATTATTGGACCAAGTGTATTTTGGGCCAGAATGTTTTAACTCTATAAGCCCCGCGGATTGGATAATCGCGGGAGTTGGGTTGTAAGGCGGTTCAGAATCTTCTGATTGGTTGCTCGCGTCTTCCGCCGACAAGGTAATGTTGAGATCTCCCAAGATGATCCAGGGATACTCAATGTCCCTGCTCATTCCAGAATGTGCTCCCATTGGGCTTTTTTTGCTCCATAATTGTTCTCCCCATACAGACAGGTAATATAGGTATCTTCCTCTCCTGGACTAGTTTTTACTCTAAGATTCACAAGATTTCTGACATGATAGGTTATCATAATGTCTAGGTTATCATTCCACATGAGTGCGAGTCCTTCGAGGCTTGGGCCCAGATATTAGGATAGCTATATGTCCTAAGGTGTTTTTGAGTGTTTTCCTCATAGGTTTTGGTTTCGGATAAGAAAATGATATCCGGGTTAACTTGCCTAATTGAGTTTTTTAGATGTTGTTTGGTTTTAACCCCTCCTAGCCCTTGGCAATTCCATGAGAGAATTTTCATTTGGGGATTCGTTTGGTTTGAAGGATGGTCTGCTTTGGGATTTTTGAGAAGGATTTGGCTGTGAAATGCCTTTTTATGATGGATTTTTTTATGGGGTTTGTGTTTAACAGATCGGGGAACCAACTTAAAGCTTCTAAGGCCAATCGGTCTATTCCAGGTTTTTTGATTATCTATCCTATGGGGGTACCAACTTGAAGTTGCCTGCAAGTTTCGAGATTTCCTGTCCGTTTGTCTTTGGGGATTTCTAATCCGATTTTTGGGCTGAGATTGGGCTTGGGCAGAATCGGTGTAGCTGATGCTGATGGTCTTATGTTGAGGGTGAGCTTGGGGTTGAGGCCTGGTATTGGTTTCCTTTTGGGTAGATTGATGGGGACTGGGCCAGCTTGTAGTTAAGAACAAAAGACCCGGGATGCTGTTGTGGTGAAGTTTTATCTTGGTTGTGTGGGCTTCAGTTATCACTCTTGTTAAGTATATTTTTTTGGTGGTTAGGGCTTTTGAACTTGGCCCTGTTGAGTTTGTTTTTGTGTGATGAACTTGGGCCTGTATGAGTTTGTTATGGGTTAAGAAGGACTGTTGTTGACTAGGTCTCAGGGTGTGGTAGTTGTGGATTTTCTTTATGGGCTCATGGGTGTTGGGTTCACGATTTGAGGTTCTTGGGCTAGGCCAAAATCTTTTTGTAACGAAGCAATAGTAGCTACTGGAATCAATTCTGGAAGCTTTCAAGTTTGATGCAACTGTATCCTTTTTTGTGCCTGAATCCCAGATCTTCTGGAATCTACCACTTGGGTATAAATTGTAAAGATTGAGGTGGTTCCTGGTATGTTAATTTCTGAAAGAGGTTTCAACATAAAAGTAGCAGAGAATTGTGGCCATATTTATATTCAGGTTGGTAACTGTAATAATCTCAGGTATGTGGCAGAGAAGCTTGTTGAGGATTTTGGTTTCTAATGTTATAGCAGGAAAAGTTCCAAGAGAAAAATAGTGATAATTGTTGATCAGACTGAATTGACTATTATGAGTGAGAGAAGATGTTACCTGCTCAATGTTGTTGCTGGGCTGAATCAGTGAGGTAGCGTCTCCATGGTCAGTCATTATGTAATTTCCTCCTTCATTGTTATCATGGATTTGCTAATTAGAGTTGCTGGAGCATGGAACTTTTGCAGGGTTTCTTTGCCTTTTATTATTTCTGGGTTGGTTGAGGTTCCAGTCATCAGTCATTTCTGGGTGAATATTTTGGCTTGTTGGTTCTGAATGGTTTGGATCAGTCTGGGTTGGGTTTTCCTTTTCAGTTGTGATAGCCAAATTGGCCAGGCTTGAGTTGAGGAGGGGAATTGAGAATCCAGTTCTGGGGATTTGGAAAGGGGGAGCAATTGGGTTAGGGTCTCTGTAGCTTGTTCTCTCAGTGGATCTGTAGGGGTACCAGTTAAGGGCAGAGATGTTGGTGATTTTGGGTTTGAAAATATGGATTATTTTGGCTGCTGCTTGCACATTCTTTGATCTTTCCATACATAAGTGTTGGCTATGGTTTATGTGGAAACAGGCAGTGCACATAGATTTGGGTTTACCTTTAAAGAAAAAATTTATCCATCCAGTGACTCCTGCTCCATTGCTTGCTGTGATGCCTTTAGGAATTGCTTTGTTGACATCAACTTTAGTGAGAGCTTTGACTATGTTGCCATGTGATGGGTTTCCTGATAGAGGTTCCAGCATAATTACTTCACCAACCAGGGCTGCCATCTTTGTAGGTATCTTCTTGCCATAGAACTCAGTTGGCAGTTGACTGATATGGTTCCAAAAGTGCTGGTACTGGAATGAGCGGTCATTTTTCTCAATAGTTGGATTCCATGGTTCCATCACCATCAAGTGGTCCATGATTGTCCATGGGCCTGATTGAATGACCTCCTGCACATCCTTGCTGTCTTCAAACCTACAGGTGTAGAGATTTTGTCCCTCTTTTCTGACTTGTTTTAGATGGAATATGTTCTATTTTTTGTATAATTCTCCAGTCACCTCAAATAGCTCTAGGCTTTCCTCTGCATAGATTTTTCCAACTATAGAGTAACTCCAGTTGATGTCTTCAGTTTCCCCTTCATTCTCATCACTTGAAGTGTTATGATACATAATGATCCTCTCCTCTTCATCTTCCGAGAGAGTGTCAATGCATTTGTTTTTCCCAGAGCTACTAGGGATATCCTTGTTGTGCTTTAGGGCCTGATTATTTTCTATTTTGGAGACCTCTTCAGTTGGGATTTCCTTGAATTGGATTCCTTTGTTGTTTCCTTTATTGTTCTCCATTTTAGTGAGTTTTGTGTCTGGAGGGATGTATAATGACCTGTGACTTCTATTGCAGTGTTTGTGATTTTGTGGATTTTAAGCAGAGAAGGTCTGAGTGTGTGGGGGAGGCCATTTTGTTTTGAAAGTACTGGGGAGGTTATTGTGATGTGATATGGGTAGAAGGGAAGCAAGGGCTGGGGTGTCTCTGTGATGAGATGGGAAATTGTCCTTCAAAATGAGTTGATGTGGCTTGGGGAGGTGTACAGGGACAGGGGGATGGATGGGTTCAGACTGGTAAGGGGAAGTGACATGATAACTGGACAGTAAAGTGATGGGCTGGGGGCTATAGTGGTTACAATTGGTAATATTGTGTAGTTTGATGAGGAAAGGTACCTGAAATATCTGTTGGGTATTAGCTTCATACGAAGGGAGATGCATACATGTTGACTTTTCCATGGAGCTTGTGCTACCTTTGTGATTCAACCTGCAGTAAACACAAAGCAGATAACTAAAGTTAGTGAGCCATTAAAGAATTAGAGGAAAGTGCGGTTAAAGAGAATGCAGAGATTGGGACAGTTTGAGAAGAAGGGTTGATGGAAATTGGGATTTTAGGGCATTTTGAACTGGGGCTTTGAGAAGAAATGAGGTGGGATTGAAAGTGAGGGAAATTGAGATACTAGGGCATTTCAAATGAAATTGGGGAAATTTGAATTTGACTGCTAGGGTTGGTTGGGGAAGTTTGAGATTGAAAGCTAGAAATGAAATGAAATTAGGGCATAACAGGAAGGATTAGGGAGAAATGGGATTGGGGAAATTTGAATGCTAGAGTTGAACTGGATTGAGTAGATAGCCTAGATCATTTACTTCATCACCAGCTGGGGATTTGACTAACGCCTAATTCAATTCATCCACTAAACTGGTGATCTCGTTTTAGCACACCAAGAGCATTAAAGACCCTTGGGGGAATTTAATGCAGGATTGTTGTTCCATTGATTGCCTTACTCCACAGCCTCCATCGGAGTTAGCTTCTTTGTATTTACTTTGTCTCTTCTAGATTTGTGAAGAAAAACTCTTAGACTCGGTAATGGTGATTTTTTGGTTCACTGATTTGAAATTTCTCCGATTTTTGGACACTCTCTCTCCAGTAGTGCATATTCACTCTCGCCATCAGTCTATTTATCTAAAACCTTGCTATTTGTATTAAAGTGACATCACCCAGACAAATTTGAATCTTTGATAGTAAACATGTAGAAAGATGCTATTTGAATTGAAAATCAGCCAGTATAGAGGCTTAAATGCTACTATTTTGGTTCCAGTAAAAGTGATTTTTTATTTTTTTTTATATAAAAATAATATTTTCATTTTTATCTAAAAGTAATATTTTTATTATTTTTGTTCCATTTTTATCTAAAAGTGACTAAATTGAAATATTAAAAAGATCATTTTTTCTGAGACGAAAGGTGTAAGTTTTGGGGCTTCAACCACCTTGGAAGGCTAATTATCATCACAAACATGTTTGTGATATCCAAACTTCTGTGACATCCCCTTGGAAGGCTAATTGTTTAAGTTTTGGGGTGTATTTTGGAACGGTCTACCAAGACTGTTTGTTTAAGAATAAGCGACAAACTAAAGCTATGTCCAAACTTGCAGAAAACCAACGGGCAGTAATTGAATTACTTTATAGGCTACTAGTGCTTGAACTAGCTTCTTTTGAAGTTCTGAAAATCCCTTAATCCGCTACCAAAGTGCATAGTGGTGGGTCTCCAACCTCCATTTAATGCTAATTCTCATAATGTGGATCCTTGCTGCTTTAACTCAAATTCATAGTACTCCAACCTACCAAAGAGATGGGTTAAATAGTAATAAATGAAGGTCATGGTAGGGTAACCATCTCCATTATCTTGCACATGAAACATGTAGTTATGTTTTCTATTTTCTTCCATACAAACTCACTACTCACTTCTTCAAACTCAAAAATTTTAAAGAAAGATTCCTTCAAATCCAAAAGTGAGTGTTTTGTGTTGGTGTGTGTGGGTTCAAACGGCGCCTTGACTATTATTACCCAACTGGATTCCAACGCCTAAATTTATGACAGTGGTTTCCAAGTTGATTTTAACTGTCTCTCTAGGAACTCGTGGTCACTGGTCAGTCCTGCTGAGACTGCTGAGCGCATATAATGCGTTTCTTCTTATTAATTTAGTTATGGATAATGGTAAACAAAGTGATGTATAGGTTGGATTCTAATAGAAGATTGAAAGAATAGTAAGGGCATGATTGTTTGTCGCATTAGTGTCAGTATGATTTTATGGAAAAGTTTATTCAAGCATGCAACCTTTTTCCCATCATGCCAGAGTTTAGGTTGGGATTTGGCATGATCCCAAGATTTTCTTAAGGGATAATTATAGAAACGCTCCAATTTTAGGGTCATTATATATTTTTATCTCGGATTTTTAGAATTAATAAAAATATCTCATTCCGTTAGATTTTCAGTTAATTTTGAGCATACGAATTTGTATGTGCAAAAAATGACCAAAATACCCCTCTATAATTAATACTTATAATATTTTTAAAAATATCTTTTTTTATATTTTTATAAAAAAATATTTATACATTTATAATATATTTTTAATAAAAGTACAAAAAAAAATTATAAATGTACAAAAAAATATATTATAAATGTATAAAAAAAGATTTATAAAAGTATAAAAAAAATATTTTCAAAAATATTATAAGTACTAATTATAGAGGGGTATTTTGGTCATTTTTCGCACATGCGAACTCGCATACTCAAAGTTAACTGAAAATCTAACGGAATGAGACATTTTTATTAATTCTAAAAACCCGGGGCAGAAGTATATAATGACCCCTAAAATTGGGACATTTCTATAATTATCCCTTTTCTTAATGGTTCATTTGTAGCAAACAAGGCTTGGGTCTTTTTATGTAAAGTAACTCTATGGGATGTATTTTTTCTTTCTTTCTGAGGCTCCATGTTGAGTTCTCGGTTACTCAGATGCGATCCCATTCGAATAAGGTGGCCGCGTAATCTCTTTTTGGTACAAAGGATGAGGTTAGAAAATTTTGATGAACTTATTTCTTTAATTGATGTAGTAATCATTTTTCTAGCTATACACTTCAAACAACCTAACATGAATAACCATATACCGATAATCATAACTTATCCAAAAATGTACCAATAATCATACTAAAGATCTAATTGTGTAATACAGTAACATACAAAGATTAACGTGGTTCAGTATGTTTATCTACGTTTACGGGAGAAAATATATATGTTCTTATTTGCAAAGGATTATAAATATTCGAAGCTAAACCTTACACTTACTAATCAGAACATATGCCTTTCGCATCCACAGAAATTTTATCCTCATTTAGTGGTTTAATATTGAATTTATAGACATGAGTGTTGATATAGCTAAAGTTACAGTACCAAGTATGTGTACATCACTTGATCTATGTTATTCCTGCTCTGATGTATTTTTTGTTATCCCCGATCTTAAGCCAGTCACGTTTGTGTCCAAATAATCGGGTCCCACTCTGTTCTGACCCTTTGTGCCTCTTTTTTGTCCTTTATCAGTTGCTATTAATGCCTTGTATGCTCTTTAAACTCATTATTTCATAATTTCAGTTCCTTTCCACGTGTCTATATTATGTTTTATGGTGGTAGATATCTTGGTCTTACCTGATGATTTTCTTCTTTCGCTCATGATCCTTTTTTCCAGATGTGCCCACGTATACCTAGATATTTCGCCACTACGTTTTTGCCCAATATTCTCACCTCATCTAAGGGTGAGCTTGGGAAGAAACACTCCATATTCTTCGGTAACCGCTTCCGCGTTTTGTTGTAACCGCAACGTCTTCACTTTCCCCATTACCTTTTCAATTTATGACCTACCATATTTTCCTCTGGTTTATATTCTTTTCAAAATGTCCCCACTTTATAAGAGACATTCTTCTTGGGTTTGTATCATTTACAAAAAGTTCTCATTCGTCTATTCTTTCATTCATTTCTCTGTGTTTTACTCCGCCATTAAAGTTATCTCTGAGTTTTTTTTCTTTCTAACTTTTTCGCCTTTTCTCTATTCAGATAACTTTTTTTCCTTTTTGCTTATTATTTTATCATCATGACATGAAGATCATCTCAAAGCCCTGTTCATCACAAAGAAGTTTGATGATTATTTTTTTTTAAAGAGTTTGTGCTTCTTGATGCTTTATTTCCCGCTTGTGCTGCTTTGTATTCTTGTGACATGATTGATTTGATTTTTCCTGACAGTTTTTCTTTTCCACCTTACACGA
Organism: Papaver californicum; assembly: GCA_023531435.1. Taxonomy (NCBI): domain Eukaryota; kingdom Viridiplantae; phylum Streptophyta; class Magnoliopsida; order Ranunculales; family Papaveraceae; genus Papaver; species Papaver californicum. The sequence continues at coordinate 397,504 of JAJJMC010027418.1, read as the reverse complement.
CCACCGATAAAAAGTCCCAGTCTAGATATGTTGAGGACATGTACCTCGGAACTCTCAGTTTATTGCTAATCTTAAGGCTCAACATCATCTTCTAGTTTTTAAGGTGACATTATTGGATGGGCAGAAAGGATCCGTAGACGTGGAGATGTTCAAGAAGTTCTCACATGCCTATGACTATACCATTGTGACCCAAGGTCAACTGGATGTTTTACTTCAACTTCCCTCGTACCATCCTTCTCGTCCTTTCATGTACGAGATCTTGTCACAATGCTTTCTACTCGAGCTTTAGGCCAATATACTGGAGAATTATAATGAATTCACTCATTCTACTGGCTCGTTCGCTGGATTCTCCTTCGGGCCATTGAGTGTTCGGACTCTTGCAGAGGGTGCCTAGAGATTGTTGATAGATGAGGACCCAGAGCCCGAAAAAGCCACTAACAAGTATTTGCACCAGGGGAATGAGCTCGTATGAGTGAAAGTGCCTCTGGAGATTCGTGGCCCCATTGTCCATGGTCATCATCCTCCCCCAGTGGTGGTTGGGCGTCCCCTCTATCTTTTTGGGTCCTAATATGGTCAGGTTAATTTCTTTTGTCTTTAATCTTTTACACATTTTTTTAAAAAAATTCTTATTTTGCTCTGGAATCTCATTTTTCTTCCTCTTTCTTAACCTGCAAGATATCAAGGATTCCAAGAAGATATATGGCTCGCAGACTGCTACTACTACCTCTACTGCTGATAAGGTAACAAATATTTAGGTTTTTAATTTGTTTCCCATGTATATACTTCTTCAATATGTTAACTGAGTAGTGGGTGGTGGATTGTGTAGAGGTTAAAGTCCATTGCACCCCCAGAAGGTGAAAAAGGGAAGAAAGATGATAGTGACGACGATGATAATATTCCCCTAACTCGAGTAATATCCATTGATAAGTGCATAACTTGCATATTTTGAGTATCGTTTTCTTACACGTATTTGCTAGATTTTGTGCGGATTACCTTGTCTTATTATTACTTTTGTATATTATGTCTTTTACTAGGTTACATCTCTAAAAAAAATAGAAATAGAGTGTTAAGAAGGAAGAAAATCCAAAGACAAAGTGGAACTCAATCCACTCCAAGATTTCTTCTCAGAACGAATAGTCGAAGTCCAAAAGCCAGTCGTGCGGACTTGGACGAACAAGAATAGGAGTAATCGGCCAGACTTGGTCGACTAGAAAATAGAAGGAATTGAACGATAGTCGTTCGGAGCTGGACGACCAGAAAGATGAGTATTCGACCAGAATCGACCGACTAAAATCTAGGAGACTTGTAGTTTCTATCCGGACTTGGCCGACTAGAAGGAGTTGTCGGCGGCCTTGGCCGACAGGAAGGTGATGTGGTCGACAGACTTGGTTGACTAGGATCAGATATGGTCGGTAAAACTTGACCGACCAGACACGAGATTTTGCGGGTTTCTTTCTTCTACGCATGGGCTTGGTATTTTTGGTAGTTTTAGAACCTATTTCGACCGTGATTTGAGCACCGGTTCTTTTATATTTTGAACTACTATATATATCTTTAACTTTGGATCATATCTTTTGAAGAAAAGAGAATGAGCTTTGGAGTTGGAGATTCTTTTACAACCTAGGGTTTGCTTTACTTTTTTACTTATTATTTTCCATGGGTTTTAAGAATCCGTGAGTAGCTAAACTTTTTATATTGGTTAATGATGTAGTCGGATATCATGAACATGCTACTACATTAATATATTAGTTTTATCATCTTAACCAAATCATCATTTTCCTGTTCTACTAATAATTATCGCCTAGGATGATTGTGTGAATGCTTGTTTAGGGGCGCTACTAAATAACCATGGATGCGTATCTATTGCTAGACTATGGTTTTGAGATATGGAATTGTTGATAAACCTTGTCATTAGTAGCATATTGTGATTATCAATTGTATTTAAAACCTTTGTGTGATTGCATGTAGAAGCTTGACCTATGCTAAATATATTACTCGTAGTATATTTATTGTATTGATTAGTCTAATTCATAGAACTTAATATTCTTCGAGGACTAAACATAATAACATGTTTTATTAGGTTGATCTATGAGTAGAAATTGCATATTCATCATTATGGTATGTAATGACATAAGGAATTTACCGGAGCATGCTTTCAATGGGATACTCTAGGACTCTTGATAATGAATGATTAAGTGACAACTGTAGTTATTAGTTAAAGTGCATGTCTTATGATTGAAGATGAACCCTTAAATAGTACTCTCAATCTAGTGATTCTCTTTTACTCATTCTTTGCTAGTATAATTAAAATAATTACATTAGTCTTAAAACACAAAATCCCTCTTGTTACATAAGTTTCCAAAATACGAATAATAACCCACACCTCTCTGAGGAACGAACTTGCTCTTATCATTGTACTTTAATCTGTAGTTTTTGAAGTGAAAGAATTTGAAATATTTTTGCTTGGCTGACAACCGACCAAAATTTGGCACCGCTGCCGGGAAGGCATAACATATTGTTATTTTGTTTTTGATTTCTTATTTTTAGTTTTAACTTAGTTGTAAGAATTGTTTTTCAGGCATTTATCTTTTGTCTCTTAAACCAAAACTGAAAGCGAAACTTGTCGGGTACCCACAGATTGTAATCGAGACTCGGGAGGAATTATACTAAAAGATAAACCGAAAAATAGACAAGAAGAAGCAATGGGTGACGCAACCTGTACACTCAAGGATTTAGCTTATCAAAAGCTGGATACACAACGGTGGTGTATTCAAACAACATCTACATTTAAGATCAAGCTTGGGTTGATCCGTGAGCTGTCAAAGTTTCATGGAATGAATAATGAAGATCCAAACAAGCATCTAATGGATTTTCATACCATAGTCATGGCTATGCTACCAAAGGATATAGATGCAGATGGAATTATGTTACGAGCTTTTTCATTCTCCTTGATGGACACTGCTAAAAATGGTTATACCATCTACCTTCCGGCAATGTCACAACTTGGAATAATTTGAAGAAACTCTTCATAGAGAAATACTTTCCTGCATTAAAGGTAACTCAGATTCGGAAAGAGATTTGTGGCATTAAGCAGATGACAGAAGAGACATTGTATGAATGTTGGGAACGTTACAAGAGATTGCTGGCCAGCTGTCTGTATCATCAATTAAGTGATTTGTTGATCATCCAGTACTTTTACGAGGGTCTTCAAGCAAGTGACATAAATCTTTTCGGCGCTACAGGTGGTGGACTAGTAAACAAAACAGTAGCTCAAGTTAGAGAGTTAATTGAGAACATGACAACAAATTCTCAATAATTCTCAAGTCGTGGGACAAAGCCACTCGTATGAAGAGTCAATGAAGTGAGGGAAGGTTCTGAAACGTCAGCATATAGGCAACATGACAGCAATGATGTAACAAATTGCAGCCTTGGTGGTGTCATCATCCTCCTAAGTTTATGAGAAGGGAAACGATCAAGTCAATGCTATTTTCCAAATCAACAATACGATCCTTATTCTAAGACATACAATCCAGGTTGGAAATATCATCCAAACTTTAGTTATGCAAGCTGCAGTTCCATGACCGATTTTCAATCTTCCTAGTGGTTTTCAACATCATTTACAACATCCACAACCAGTTCAGGACTCATAATCATCAGAGATGCTTGCCATGATCAAGAATATGACTTCAATGATGCAAAAAAATCAGCAGACAACTGATAATGCAATCAGAGAACTACAAACGCAAGTGGGCACTATGGCAATTGGGATTAATCATATGAGGACACAAAATAGTGGGAATCTCCCCTTTCAACCTCTTAATCCGAGAGATTCTGTCAACGTTGTGACATTGAGAAATGGTACACGAATTGTGAAACCAGAAGATGCTGAGAAGAACGAAGACCCTAAGGGGCTGGTTTTGGAGAGGTGATTACTGATTTTTCCCAAAGCAATGGGGTACCTAAAGAAAACTCTGAACCTCTTGTTTCAAATTATATTCCTCCTTTACCTTTTTCTTGCAGGTTCATATTCATAACATTTTGTACTTCTCGACAAATATAATATGTTTCGCTATTCTAAGTGGTTATTTTATTCTAGGTAATGAAGAACTTCTCGACGAAATGGAAGGAATAACTATCCCAATGCCAAAAATATTTATAATGTTCAGTAGTTCTCGATGGCTTCTCTTGCATTGCCGGGAATGAGTGGTTTTGTTGCCGAATTGGTAGTCTATTTTGGCATAATTACCATCCCAAAATATCTTTTATGCCAAAATACTAATTACTCTTGTAATGGCAATTGGAATGATATTAACTTATATTTATTCATTATCTACATCACGCCAAATGTTTTATGGATACAAGCAATTTAATGCCAAAAATTATTATTTTTTTGATGTTGGACCACGAGAGCTTTTTGTTTCAATCTGTATCTTTCTGCCAGTAATAGGCACTGGTATTTATCCAGATTTCGTTCTCTCCCTATCTGTTGACAAGGTAGAAGCTATTTTATCTAATTACTTTCTCGATAGTTTGCATGAATAAGGCATAAAAAATAAGCTGCGATAGTAAAATTAGGTGGACAATAAAAGAAAAAGAAGTGAATTTTAATCTTAGTTTAGGTCCTTCGAAAGAAACTAGAATTACCTTACAGTTAGATGACCGTTCTAATGTATACCCTAGAAGTATTATTGAAGATGTGTTTATGCAGGTGAATCGACTAATTTTTCCAGTGGATTTATGTGTGCTTGAGATGAGAGACGGATCAACTGATGTGTTTCTATCTTTACTGTTGGGAAGACACTTTATGAGAACGGCTAGAACTAAGATTGACGTACATAGCAGGTCGTTGACTATGGAATTCGATAGATAAGTAATACATTTCAACTTTTATAAAACAATGAGATATGCTAGTGATGTCCACTTTTGCTTCTCTATTGATGTTATTGATACCTTAACTCAACAGATATTTAATATGAATGGGGAAGATGTGCTTGAAACCGTGTTAAATATACCCATTGATAGTAGATTTGAGTGTGGAGATGAACTTAAGGAGGCCTTAGAGCACCCACAGTGGTGCGACTATAACATGGACCAAACCCAAATTTATTCTTTGGTCCGCCTAAAACTAATCACAGTGGGGTGACTGTATTTGGGTTTTGGTCCAATTTTTTTACTGTTTGGGATCAAAATTTATCCCAGAACTGGACTAAACACGAATGTGGTGGAGCGTGAACCTAGCCGTGCATCTCGTGCCAGGCGTTAACCTAGTCGCGCATCTCTTGATCCAGGCGTGAACGATACTGCGCCTGTATTGGGCATCAACACAAGAGCACGTCCGGCGGGGCGTTCACCTAGACGTACGCTTGTCAATGATGCGTTCTCCAAACTTACGCTTGGAGTGGGCATGCATATAATTTACGCTTTTTGTGGGGTTATTCAAAGTTGCACCTGTTTGTAAGCGTTAACCAAAAATACGCCTGTGCGTGGGACATCAAATTAGCCTGGTAATATGTTCAGAGAACAAGGAGACGTAATATACTTACGTAATATACTTGGAGTAAGAAACTGTCTTCGAGTAGCAATATTTTCAACATTTTCAGTTAAGATAATCTTCATATCTCCGCGGTTCTAGCTTGAATCACTCAAATAAGGTATATCGTCTGCAACATTTAAATGTTTTCCTTTCCCTCTCTCGACTCGATCTAGGGTTCGATCGGTTATGATTATGTATTTCTTAAAATCGTCGTTTTGTTGATAGTCATTAGGCTTGTATATGATTATTCGGTTGCATATGTATGTATGATAGCCTGTTCTATCTTTTCTGTTTTCGAGTTCCATTTGAAGAATTAATCAACCTCTAGGCGTTAGCCTAAATGAACGCTCCATAACACGGGTGTTAGATAAACTTATGCCCCACAGACGAGCGTATGCATAATGTAACGCCCCAACAGGCGTTCATCTAAACATACGCCTGTCACTTGGGCATGACGTTACGCGTGCGTCTCCCCATCAGGCGTTGTTCTGGGCTACGTCTCCACCGAGCGTTCATCCAGTGTCCTCCCCAACCAAGCGTTTCACTAAGCATACGCCCATAAAACACCATTTCAACAGACGCATACTTATATATGCGCCCAACGCCAAGCGTTATCTTAGTCTTCCGCCTGATCAAAATTTACTCTTCTACCGTTGCGTTTCAGGCGGAGTATTACCAAAAAATTTTGGTATTTACTCTTTGGGTTTACTCTCATGACTGTGGATTCTCTTAGGTTCCCTTAATTCTTTGCAAGAATGTTCACCAACTCATGATATTTCCTTTATCTCTTTACTGTGCTCTAATGAAAAAACGTTGTTATCTATCTTGCAGACTCCGAGACTAGAACTTAAGCCTCTTCCTGATCACCTAAAATATATGTATTTTGGTGATAATGAAGAGTTTTCGGTAATAGTTTCGAATGAACTAACTGAATTGCAGGAACAAAGATTTCTTTGGTTGTTGAATGAGTATAAACAGATATAGGATGGACGATTGTTGACATCAAGGGAATAATCCTAGAAACATGCATGCATAAACGTTTCCATCTATCTCGAAGGCTCCGAAACTAGAACTTAAGTCTCTTCCTGATCACCTAAAATACATGTATTTTGGTGATAATGGAGAGTTGTTGGTAATAGTTTCGAATGAACTAACTGAATTGCACAAACAAAGAATTCTTAGGATGTTGAATGAGTATAAATGGATATATGATGGACGATTGCTGACATCAAGGGAATAATCCCGGAAACATGCATGCATAAAATATTATTTGAGGAGGGAGCAAAACCTACAAGGGAGGCTCAACGTTGTTTGAACCCTCCGATGATGGAAGTAGTAAAAAAGAGTTACTCAAGCTTTTAGACGTGGGAGTTATCTACCCTATTTATGATAGCAAGTGGGTGGGCCCTGAACAAGTTGTACCAAAGAAATCGGGGGCTACAGTGGTGCAGAATGATGAAAATGAATTTGTTCAAACTCATACGCAAACCAGCTGGAGGGTTTGTATAGATTACAGGAAACTTAATGCAACCACTAGAAAATATCACTTTCCTTTACCTTTTATGAATCAAATGTTGGAAAGATTATTAGGACACTCTTATTACTGTTCTTTTGATGGTTATTAACTCAAGTTATAATTAGATTGTTATAGCACCAGAGAAACCAAGAGAAGGCTACTTTTGCTTGTACTTTCAGAACATTTGCATACAGAAGGATGTCTTTTGGTTTGTGTAACACACTCGCTACCTTCCAAAGGTGTATGATAAGTATCTTTTTAGATTATGCTGAAAACATTTCGAATTTTTTATGGATGATTTCAGCATGTATGGTGCTTCATTTAAATTGTGCTTGGATAACCTTACACTAATACTCATACAATGTGTTGAGACTAATCTTATGCTAAAATTGGGAGAAGTACTATTTTTGGAAGACTTGGAAGTTGATAAATCTAAGATACCTTACACTAATTCATGTCTTTGTGCTAGGCCATATTATACCTTATAAAGACTTGGAAGTTGATAAATCTAAGATAGATCTTATTTTTTCTCTTACCCCGCCCACTATGGTGAGGGAGATTCATTATTTTGTTGGTCATGTATGATTTTATCACAGGTTTATCAAGGATTTTTCCAAGGTCGCATCACCATTATGCCAGCTATTGCAAAAAGTCGTGGTTTTTAACTTTGACGAGAAGTGTTTGTCGGCATTCAATCGTTTAAAAGAACTTTTGGTAACATGCCCTATCATTAGACCACTGTATTGGCGTAAGAATTTTGAGTTAATGTGTGATGCCAATGACTATGCGGTCGGTGCAGTACTAGGCCAGCATACTGGGAAGTATAAAGAACATTATTCTCATGCTTAACCCTTGAGTTAGGAGAAAACCACCAGATAAAAGAATCCAGGTTCGAGAGTGACCAAATTTTTCAACCTCAGTAACAAGATTTTATGAATTTGACACTCAAAAAACGCACTTTATGGTTCTCACATGTGTGTAGGAAGGAATGAAGATAGAAATCCTGCACACGTTGAATGGTAGGAAGGAAAGGTAACCTTCCGAATCATATGAAGATGTTATCCCATAGAACGTGGGACAAAAAATAACCCCTTTTTGTTTTTCTAGTGACCTCTAATAAAGGAAATCAACCACTATGCGAGGATGAGAATACTTACTTACCTTCTCATCCGATCGACAATCAGCACCACTCTCACATCATCCAATAGAAACGTCTTCGGTCTTCAATTGTTGATGATGAACTCTTGAACTTCGTAGAACCTTGACAATTTGTAACTTTTTTCCTCAATTTCTTGTTGTTAGAAACTTTTCTATAGATTTCTTCTTCCCCACGGCCTTATTGATGGAATACCAAAAACAAATATACACTAAAGTAATGATAAGCTTTATTTTATTTTTTTTATTTTTTTATGACTTCAAAATGTAAGATGAAAAATAAATGATGAAATTACTACGGCCGTGGGATAAAGACTTTACCACTTGATTCTTCACAACATGTATTGCCTTGATATCATGAACTTCACTAACTCACATCTTTTGATTTCTTTCGCTCTTGTACATAGGTCTTCAACATGTTAATTGTGTTGTTGCTTGTAAACCTTGACTGTCATCAGCTTTCCTTCAAATTTCTGATGTTCCTCTTGTTGATGATGATATGTTTTTATGGACCTGTTGTTGTCGAGAGAATGGTGCCAACTGCAAACAAGACTACAAGATAAAGTTAGCAATTCTGATGACAACCTCATGATTGATAGAAATAGCACTCAAGATATAAGTAATGCTGAAATTGGTGCGAGGTTATGTAGCTCATTATTCTACCCGGAATTTCCGCATATGAAACACTCTAAACGGAAAATTGAAGGTTTGGTGCCTCACTCATGGGTATTGAATGATCAACTCTTCTAATACTGTATTCTCCACCGGTAGTTTAGGTCCATTTTTGTCAGCTCTAGCCTCTCAACAACTAAGCACTCCGAATATAGTTCTCTAATACTTCTAAGTTCAGTTGTTTCGGTTAGAACTCCGTATGTAAACGTAGCTCGAAGTATACTAAGTGACTCTAAAATCTCTAAAAGTTGAAGGTTTTCATGCAAATATGTAGAAACTATATATGCTTAATTACTCCCCACACTTAAACTTTACATTGTCCTCTATGTAAATTGATTCCTCTAATGTAAAGTCAAGATGGGAAATCCTAACATGATATAAAAAATTAATAAAAAAGAGAAAGATAGAAATACAAAACCAATGGGTTGCCTCCCATTTAACGCTTAGTTTAACGTCTTCAGTCCGACTTTTTGGTCGTCCATAGACCAATAATCTGAGTCCACCCATAGAACAATCTGCATTGCAAATATTAACTTCGCATAAACATTAGTACAAGAAAATAATAGTGAAGTTATAACTCGATAGAAGTTTCCCCCACACTTAGTCTTTTCTACACTCGGAAGTGGATAAAGAACATAGAATTCGGGAACCAGTATATACTCCTCTTTGCTAACCTGCATAGTATGAGAATCAAATATTTCCAACAACGGATATTTAGAAGCAAAATAATTCAATAGTACTTTCGAAGAACATACATTCAAGCCAAAACAAGGTAAAGGAAAATGATCAATAAGCAAAGGTTCAGTCAAACCTTCTAAAGTCTCTTGAATTATGGGATCCTTATCTTTTTCAAAAATTTGTAATGAATTACTTACCTCTTGTATATTGTGGTCCTCTATCAAACTTTTTAACTGCTCTTCATTAGTTTCTGCCTCAACAAGAATCTCGGCATCAACATTATCAATATCATCCTTGGAAAGTTCAATTGGGTCTTCCACACTATTGTTTTATTCGGTTTCATTCTCAACATACTCCTCTTCGTTTTCAGACTCACCGTAATAAGAATCTTCATCGGTTCCCAACCTTTTTCAGAACATCGTTTCAATTCCATACGAATGGTCCTACTAATTTCTTCGAGAAGCTCTTCCGGGGCTCCGTCATCTTCCAATTTGTATAGTTTCTGAGCAAGTTTTTTGGTATTCACACGCTTTCTACCATTAACTACAGTAGAATCTCTTGAACACGACTCTTCCCTTTGAATGGGTGAATGATCATTATTAAGATCAAGAGTTGATTTAACTATATAATTATCATCAAAAATCCGATTCGAAGTTGGAATAACGTCATCACTGGTGTAAGGATTTTCGAAAGATTGAAAATCATCATCGTATCCCATAGAATAACGTCGCTCACGCTCCTTTCTCAAAGCTCTTTTAGCTGCTGAAATTTCTGCACCTGATGCCCTTTCATCTATCAATTGCTCAAACCTTATATCAAGTTCTCTCAAACTTGGTAGTCTTACACCGTTACTTGTGGTAGAGTTTCCAAACCTTGTCTCCCCCCGTTGAATAGGTAAATGATCATAATTACGATCAAGAGTAGATTTAGATAAACCATCACAAGCATAATTATCCTCCCCTCCTTGTAATTGTTCACTTACATACCTACTATAAGGAGGTTGTCATGTATGAGAATAATTAAAAGGGTACGTGGAATATTGGTCATAACCAAAGGATTGGTTGTGATTATACTCCCGGTACGGTTGGAAATTGTCATAGGGTTGAGATTGAAAACCAAATTGATTACCATTATAAGCTTGATCTTGTGCACTGTACATGGAATACAAGTACCTGAAACAAGATTCTCAAAACTAGATTAGAAAAAAAATCAGAAACAAAAAAAAAAAAAAAAAAAAAAAAAAAAAAAAAAAAAAAAAAA